>JAVHLV010000270.1:0-91378 GCA_036785495.1 Colletotrichum neosansevieriae | reverse complement strand
GTATAAATAACTCCTCTCTCCCCTACCTAGCTAGTTACTAGTTAATAAGCTGAAATAATACCTATTTTAATACCTCCTTAATTACCTAAGCTATATTATATAATATTCCTATTACGTAATATGATTATGTAAGCGAGCTACCTCACTAAGAGTAATATTACTAAGATTAGTATCCTTTATAATAGCACCTTACTAGGTAGTAATATTATTAAAGTAGATATAGTTAAGGAGGGTATCTTTTAAATAGAGTACTAATAAGAGGTAATACTCTATACTTTCCTATTAGGTAAAAGAGGAGGTAAGTAGAGCTTTAAGCTTACTATAAATAGTAACTTAGAGGTGCTAAAGTTAGGCTAACTATAACTATAAGCTCTAGAAGTAACTAATAATAGTTAAGGCCTTTTTAGTAACTAGTTACTATATAGATAGCTTTATAATATTATTAATAAGAAGGTTTAGCTTATAAGAGTTATAGAGAATAGGAAAAATATATATAAGGCTTAGTTAATAAGTAATCTCTTAGTATAAAGCTCTTATTATAGTATTTATATTAGTTATAATAGTATTAATCTGCTTAAGGTTAGAAATACTTTTAATTATAGAGATCTCTTTAAGGATAGAAAGAAGCTCTTAGATACTTTATGCTATATTGTGGGAGCAGTTAGTAGTTATCTATATATACTAGAAGAAAGCTATACTACCTAGAATTATAACTAATATATTAATAATATAGTGGTTACTACTATTTTTAGAGCTATTAAAAGTTATATTAATATAGAGTGAAGCTTTAATAATAGCCTTAACTTTGTAGTAGTATTTATTATAGATATAAGGTAAATATACCTTATAGAGGCTATATAATAATAGCAGCTTCTATTTAGGTTAAAGTATAGTATTAAAGTTGTAGGTTTAGTTATCTTTATATATTATAAAAGGGTAACTATTAGTAAAGATAGTAAGGGTAGTATAGTAGTTTAGCTAGTTTATAGGATTAGTAAAGCTATTACTAACTATAGCAGTAAGAGTAACTATAATTAGTAGCTAGTTATAGACTTAACTTTAGTAGTATTAATTATAGCACTTAAGGTGCTTTTATTAATAAGAGATACTAACTATAGTAATCTAATTATAGTATTTATACTGCTCCTTTTAGTCTCTGTTATTATAATTATTATATAGTTAAAAAGCTTGCTTAATAATAGCAGATTTAAGGCCTTTTAAGGCTATTATAACATTATTAGTAATAATAATAATATAGGTAAGAGGAGTGAGTATTATAGGAGGGAAAATTTAGCTTAAAAGTTAGCCTAGGTGTGATTATTGGGTTGGGTTGGCGTTATACTAACCTAATTAGGGAAAGTAGCAAGCAGTGCCCCACTTTAACTGCTTTTTTCGACCAATGCAAAAGCACTGCTTTTTTCAGCCAAAGCAGGCATCCTCGGAACCCTGGGCAGAACAGACGACTCCTTTCCCCTGCCACCCACTATCTCTGGGGTGCGGCACCTTGCACATCATCATTAAACGCAAAAGAGTGGGCTGCGCTTAGTTGTCCCACGTGGATGTGCGCTGAGACTGAGAGGAATCCGGCAGCGGTATATCCTAGACATGCACATCGATCTGTTGACTTGGACGGAAACACAAGACGACCCTGCACTGCATCACGCGTCAACATATGCAGTCCTTGATGCATACAGGACACTTTGTGCTTACATGCTCCTACGCCACCGACACACTTATGTCTGAGGACGAGGACTACCTCAAGAGCACTGAGATACGGGGTTCATTGCACGGTACAAATCAAATAATAGCACATTCTTTAGTTGCGAAGACGAGGAGGGGGGGGGGTGCAGGGTCTGGTTACAGGGTTGGTGGGAACAGGCTCTTTGTGATGCGTTTACACCCGTGCGAGGCCCATCGGTTCCTCAGATTTGTGTGCCACGTTTCTCCCACCTGCCAGTGTAGGATCTTCGCTGCCGTTCACTTTCGGCGAGCGCATTGGGCGGTTGCTCAAGCCCGGAACGCTTACCTAGCTGTGGTGTACCATATACCCCCTGGAAGTTTGTTAGCATGCGACTTTTCCCTTGCCAGCTTTCAAGGGTCAGCCAGGGTAGAACACTAACAATTTTTTGATCACGACAGCTCGGGCAAATCCTGAGGCGGTGGGGATGTGGATGTCCAACTGTTACACACATTCAGGGCCCCTATCGTAGTTCACCACCATACTTCAGTACTTCAGTACCTAGTGTATACAACACGCCCCGCCGGCTTCCATTCTCGGGGCAATATCAGGATCTCAAGGCCTTGCCATTCGCTCCCTTGCTCCTTATCGGATTGCACCTCTCGGTCCCGTGTGGCCGCTCAAGCTGTGCAACACCAATAAACGAGTCAGCAGAAGCCGTCACTCTGGAGCCGATGTTGTTGACATATCGCAAGGAACACTTGATCATAGCAGGCTCAGCTGGCCGCAAGGCGAAGTCCAAAGTTTTTTTTTAGTTTTTTTTCACCCTTGGAGTTACAAAAAAAAGGAGAGAGAGGGAGAGAGAGGGAGAGAGAGAGAGAGAGAAGCCGGGCGTGTCTCCTTGAATTCGAGTGTGCACCAGCTACTTCGGCACAGCAGCAACGCGACGGAGAGAACATCTACCGCGAGCAGCTAGTGGGGACTAACTACGTTGCGTGTGCCGGAAACAGGACGAATCCGACCTGCGTCTCCGGCATCCTGATGGCAGGGACTTGGGGGGATCAAATCTAATAAGCTGGAGACGATGAATCAAGGCCAGGGACTATGGGATTTACTGCGGTATTCTCCTGTGTCTCATGGTTTCGAAGAGTGTGCCGCGCACCCTGAGAAAACCCCGCATTCGGCAGCTGCTGGTGGCCGTTGCCTCGATAGGCGGTCCCTGAAGTTCGGATATTCATTCGAAGCCGGTGAACTCCACGCTGAAAAGCCCTTAATGTTGAGTGTACTGAAGTAGCGAGTCGTGGCTGCCGGGTCGCCTAAGGGGTCGCCCTTGAAAGACTTACAGATGGGTACGCATTACCATGCTCTCTCTCTGACAGTTTAACCGTGCCGTCGCTGAGTCTGTATTTGGCCGACACAGAGCCGCCCCTGGACCCCTGCGCCCCGCAAGAAAGGATTCACTGGTCGGTCATCATCCGTTTTTGTCCACATGGAATTTTTTTTACGGCGGGGAAATCTACCGATCGGGACGATCATCATGGTGGCACGTTGCTTCAAGTTTCCCTCGACGCCAACCAGAAGCTGACCAGCCGGGTCAAGTGCCTTTGAATCGTCATCCGAGTTTCATCCTCAATCGCCATGCAGTCCGAGAGTGACCTTTGGTCAGTCACAAAGTATGACGTTTATAACCTCGAATTACCTATCGAGGTTCACGGTGTCCCTTGGCTCATTCGAGTCTTCCGGTTCGTTTTTATTCATCATTTGGCGTGGAAAAGACCCTGTTTCTTTTCGGACATAAAGGTTACCAAGTATGACGCAGTCAAAGTCCTGAGCTGAACCACCTGGAGTCACAGGCACTCAATGATGCCACCACAGCACAGGAATGTAAATTCAGCTAGCATTGCACCTCAGCGCAACTTGCTAAGATCTTAGATCAAGTTGCATGACTTTGTCCAAGCCCAGCTGTGAATGTTCACATGCGATGAACTGATCTTGATTAGCATTGACTGATGTGGTTGACATTGATGGCTCCTCCTCGGTTTTTCTCTCGCCGTCGGGGCGGCCGTCTTCTGCAAAGGACTGCGGTTGAAGACGCACCACCAGCTCTACTGCCGAAGGTCTGATACAAGACTTCAACCTCGGCCGTTTTAGTGGCGCACGAATCAAACTACGAACATGAACTTGTCTCATATGAATCGCCTGCTGCATCGTCGCAATTTGGCCGGGTGTCAAGTGTCGAAACCACTGGCGGCTTCATCTACTTCGTGGATAGGCGTACGTTCTCGACAGGAGAGGATGTGAGAGCTGATGCAATTTATTCGGCCGACCTTACCGGTCAGATCAAAGTGAACAAAACCGCGTGGAAAAGCTAGCGGTTCCATACATTGAACTTTGACTTTGCGTTTTTTCGTCAGCACATGGCGATGAACGGATATAAACAATTCGGCGAGATGCTGCTAAGCGACACAGTTGCCAAGTGTCTGCTAAGCGGGACACTGATATCCCAGACAAACAAACTTTTAGACTCCCTGATGTTCGGCCTTTTGCCCGCAACAAGTACGGAACACGATTTCGTAAGCCAGAGCAAAGGAATCCGGGAAGAAAGTTCAGACGAAATAGCCCATGTATCGATACATTGGGGCCATTCAACTGAATATCAAGCTTTCACCCTAGACGACGCATAACACACCACGCCCAATCGATCCTCAGACGGCACCTGCGCCTTAGTTCTGCATCCCCCGTCCAGTTCGGGAGACAGCAGCATGTCGCTTTCGAGACCAACTCCGCGTTTACGAGAGACTCTTGATCGCTGTTCCAGGCCCCCGGATCCTAGCAAAAGTCTTGCGTCGAGCCCAAAGAGGGGGGGGCCTTGGGAAATTGGGTGGCCGCAAACATGCCGTCAACGGATTTAGCTTTGTAGCCTTCAGACGATGTCTCACACAGCGTCAAAAACAGCAACGATGATCAAACGGTCAAACCACAGCGTGGTGCTTAACTCCACTATTACGCGAACCAGACGTGCGACAACTATTGATTCCATCTAGACAAAGCCTTTCGTGTGTGTGTGTGTGTGTGTGTGTGTGTGTGGACAGTCTTGAACACGAAGTTGTGGGCAGGCAAACAACAAGCGGTGTCGTTGGCGTCTTCCACAGTGTCCAAGACGACGATGATTCGCGTAAGCGACAGACGTTTGGGCCGATGATCGACGCCAGGAAGCTTTCCCACCCCTGAGGCGAGCGTGTGGCACAGAGCAACGAGGGATCCGGGCTCGGGCGTTCCGCTCAATAGGAGGCTCTCCCGTCCAGATGCAGGCTTACCGCAACTGAACCCGATCAACAACTTCGACTGGCGACTGGCGAAACAGGGGCGGCTGGACACCCAAATAAGTTTATCTAGACTGTCGACTCGTTGGACGGGGCACACACCTGCTGAGTCGCTGGTCGTCAGGTTTCAACACCTTCTGCCTGTCACAAGTGTCGCAGGAAGATCTTGCCTAGGAGAACACAAGACCAACCGCCCCAGCATCTGCGCATATGAAGCCATCCACGCGAAGACTTGAGGGAACATCCTTTGGTCAGAAAGAAGCATTACTAGCGTGACCGTGCGGTGTTCTGTTCGCCTTCATCTCGTTGATGGGAAACTTTCTTCTTTGAGGCAGAGGCGGGTAACCGATCTGCTAATCACAGACCGTTGCGGCCTTTCTACCTGGAGGGTTCACGACACGTTTTTCCTTTTCTTTCCGACTCGAGAACAGACCGTCCCCGTCTCTACCAGTGCGGTACTATCTCGATTTTGGACCCGTCAGCCGCCAGGTGGATGGCTTGGCCTCTAGTGGAAATGGCTGGGAGAAGGAGATATGATCTGTGATCTGTCATCGCGCTGGAGCAGAAGCAAAAAAAACCCTTGGCTGAGCGCCGCAGCTAGTGAAAGAGGGGGAGAACGTGTGCGCCATACCAGATATGCACCAGACCGCGCCGCCGGACACTTTTGAGACTGTTGAGCGGCGGAATGGTTCGCCTCGTGGCGTTGTGCCTTTCCGGCTGCCCACATTCTGAAGCCTGAGTGCGTGGCACCCTCCCCTTGCTTTCCCCCATCCCAGTATCCCCCGGGATGCGAGGCAGATATCCTCCCTTTACCAATCCATTGGTAACCAGCGAAAATGCTTCTCAGGATGACACCGGAACCACCACAAGCAACGGGTATCGGATATGACAGCCAATCAGGTTTCCGGCGTGAACCCAACAACTACCACCAGTATGGGTGAACGAGTATCGTGACACGAATTCCTCGCGCATCTCGGCTACTTTTCTGCGACATTGTGGGACAAGATCGTGGCCAGCTCCGGAGACTGACGGGAAGGGGGGAAATTACAATCAGTAATACAGAAAAATATACCCTTTTCGAGGTTCGGCCTGTGCGCCAGCCAGTGTCAGCCACGACGCACACATGTGGCCTCCCCCCCCCCTCCGCCATCTTTTGGTCGGCCGCAGGATGCAAGCCTTCAGTGGACCTTTTCTCGTCTCGTTGAGCTCCAAGTTCAAGACGCACCTGCGACCTCGGTGTGGGTGTTCCAATGGTCCTCAAGTCGATTGTGACGCCGATGGCGTTCGGGAATGAGGATCAAAGATGCCGAGACACCACTGCAACTGAGTGTCATAGTAATTCACCCTTTCTTCGGATGTCTCTATTTTGATCGACGTTCACATTGTTTGTTTGGCCTTTTCTTGTCCGTCCCGAGAAAGAGGAACAACGGACGAACGGCCGGCTCCCCCTTCCCTCCCCGGGAGGCGGCCTCTCCTCCTTCTGCTGCTATCATCGTTGTGCGCAACGCCAACCCCTTTCCCTAAGGAACCATGGATTCCACATCGAGAAGGGTTGGGAAGCTTTGCCGTCGACGAAGTCCTCACACGACGGTTTGTATTTCAGCGACCCTCGCACATTGAGCAACGAGTAACAAGGGGGCGTAAGCGGGAAAAAAGCGAAAAAGGGGCCGGCGCACGAGTGCGCGGGAGCTAAGGTAGTGCCTATGCTCTAGCGAGGCTGCGTTCCCGTCACTCGAACATCCAGCTCAGCCCAGATCGAAAGGAGAGGGAGGGAAAAAAAAAAGTAGCTTCCGTCCCTCCTCCTCCAAGCGTGTGGGCCTGGTTGGTCGCTGGTGCGGTACGCGGGGAGACGAGCTCCCGATTTTTCCATGTTTGAGGATCTGTCCGTTCAAGTGTAAGGGAAAGCCGCGATGGCGGCTGCATCAGCTGGGACTTCTCTTCTCCTCGAGCTTGAGATCTGGACGACTACCTTGAGCTAGCTGGATAGTCCAGCTTTATTTTGGCCTCCTTCAATTTCGGCGTCGATCGAGAAAGGTTGGAAGCACGGCTTTTGGCGGGGATATCGGAGCTATGGAGCGATTCCAGGCTTGTCTCAAGGGCACGATGCTGAAAGTGGTTAAGAGGCTAGAAGGCGCCGTCTGCGGGTGCCGTGAAGGGGACGACTAGGCGAACGGTGTAACCAGGCGTCGGAGATGGCGCGTACGCTCCCTAATTCTAGACCTGAACGACGAGGGAGACGAGCCCGGTGCTATTCAGCAGGGTCGTTGGGCGAGTTGTGCGACGGTGTATCGGGGACCAGAGATCTGGATCAAAATGTTGAGAGAGGAGGCCGATTTAGTGGATGGAATCGGTCTAGATCGCCCAAGGAGAAGGATGACAAGCCCGTGGCGTGAGCTTCCACCGGGCACCCTTCGACAATGAAATTCGAATCGGAATCAGCTTGGAGACGGTGCTCGCGGCTGTTAGTGCGGGAAAGTGGTAGACCCTTGGAGAGGGGAGGGGGTTCCGCGATCTTGGTACGAGGACTGATTAACCAGAATCGAGACCTGAAGCTCCCGAAAACGGGCGGAGGTTCGGATCGTGAAGGCGAGAAACTTTGCTCGGGCCGGGTTCATTGCACGACCATGCATACCTCTGACCGAAGGGCACGTTGTTCGTCGACGTGGAAGGGATCGTCATGGTCAAAGAAGACCCAGCGAAATTTCGAGTGGAAATGTCTCTGCTGCTTGCGGCATTAACCAGATATCAGATCATGACTGTAACGGAAGCGCGTTCGGCCTTGCTAGCTAGCGACCCCAGACTTTTCAGCTCTAACAGGCTGTGATGGGGGGGGAGGCGTGCACCTTTCCCGGGCCGATCGAATAGATGCGCGTTGGTGACTCACTGAAGAGTCTCGTCCTCGTGCTCGGTCACGTCGTTCGCCGGACATGGAAACTCGTAGCAACACATACTTCTCTCGCAGACGCCATCGTAGGTCTCGTGGTGAAAGTCCTTTTCCGCAAACGGCGTTTTGATGAGCCGGGTCGAGACCCAGAGGGTTGGGATCTTCCTCGTGGCGGACAACGAAACGATTGATGACCATGTGTTGGTTGTTTTCCCGTCAACCCATGATGAATCTGTTTCGTCATATCCAAATCAACTGTCTTCGACGACGGAACGAGGATGGTTCAAGGAGTTGAACCCGGTCGAGCGGAGCGAACTCGCCGGGCGGACTTTCGCCGACCCGTGATTGCGGAGTTTGGGGGTCGCCGTGTGGGGCCGCAGCGGGCGGACTTCCTGACAGGCGGAGTTTGGGGGTCCCTTCCGTCAAACGACCATCCGGCCCCTCCGACGTCCTGTCATCCAATCAAGCAATCTCACCCACCACCGATGAACCGCGTAAGCATCAACCTGCCTTCTCAACCGTATTGGAACAGGAGAGACGTGGGAAAAAAATCCTCATCGATCGAGACGAAATATTGTAGCGGAATCTTTTTCCCCGTCTTCACTTGTTCTCTCATTCCCAACACCCTCCTTTGGAAGTCGACGACCGTCCTATACCATTTCTCGCGTGGCAAGGTCAAAAAGGTCGCCTCTCCACAACAAAGCGGACAATGTCCGCAGCCGATCCCAAGGCTGCCGCCGTGGGCGATTCTCCAGACCCAGCGGATAAGTCCAGGCAAAAGAGCTGCAACACCTGCGTACGGAGTAAGCGGCGCTGCGACAAGCGGACCCCGCGATGCACCCGCTGCGCAGAGAAGAACTTCTCATGCGTGTACCAGAACCTGCCCCCGTCCTCATCCGCAGGCGATGGTGGTTGTTCATCTTCGTCAGCAGAGACCGCAGCCGCTAAAGATCCGTTGCAGGCCATGGACCTCGAAGACGGGGCTGGCTGCACGAATAACACCACCACCAACAACAGCAACAACGCTGGTCTTCCCCCAGTGCCACATCCTTTTGACTTCAACACCCTGGACAGTAGTAACAGCAACACCAGCCCTTCAGGCGCGACGCCGACAGCGACGTTTGTGAACGGCACTCTGGTCATGAACGAGCCCACTGACGCCAGCAGCACGGGAGCTTCGATGGGGTTGGGTTTGGATCCGAATATGGGGTTTGATTTCAATTCTGTCATGGATTTCTTGAATGCGGACCCGGTGCAGGGGAGCGAGATGCAACTATGGGAGACACCACAGGTCCCAACACCGCCCAAGACTCTGGCGCCCGAGGTGCCGTATATGGGATCACTGTGCTGCGGAATGGAGAGGGAAGATATGCTAGTGAGTGGCATTCGTTTTTTGTTTGCTTCCGCCTCCTCTCTCATCTCATCGTCGCCATCGTCACATCACATCACATCACACCCTTCATCTCCACTTCACAACCCTCAAACATCACACTCATCTTCACCTTCTCTTTCATACATTTTCATCCCATCTATTCCTGACCAAAGAAATACTTAGTGCATCTCGCAGGGAGACTTCCAGCCATGGTCAATCCACGAGCCAGACTCGCGCGTTGGCTACATAGTGAACTACATGAAGGACCTCCACCTGACCTTCGCCCGCACACACACGACCCTATTCATCCACCGCCACCTCTACCGCGGCACCCACTCCTCGCCGCGCCCGCTACTTGCCGCCTACACGGCCGTCTCGGCGTACGCGGGTCGCACCGACTCCAACAAGGGCTGGGCGATCCGCGCCATCTGCGAGGGCGCGGCCGAGGTCCTCAAGAGCGCCAAGGACGACGCCGCGAGCAGCGCGGCCATGACGGGCCACGAGAAACTCGCGAGGACGCAGGCGCTGTGGCTGCTGCAGACGATCCGGTGCTTCGACGGTGACGTGTCGCTGAGGGCGCAGGCGGAGAGGGACATGGGCGTGTTGGGGAGGTGGTTGAAGGAACTGGAGGCGCTGAGGGACAACCTCGACGACGTGCATCTGCTGGATGACTTGGCGCTGAGACAGAGGCCGCCGAGGTCTTGGGAGGTGTGGGTTTTTAATGAGTGTGTGAGGAGGACGGTGTTGATGGGGCATATTTTTATGAGTTTGTTTGAGCTCCTGAAGAGCGCCGGTGACGTTGGTGAGTCCCCCCCCGCGGGGCTTTTCTGTCTACAGATGAGTTTTCCGCGCGGAGGTTGCAGTGATATTGTAGTGTTCGCGAGGCTGACCGACGACAGAACCGAATGTTGCGAACTGGTTGGCGCCGCATCGGTGGACTTTTTCCAAGGGGTTATGGGACGCTCAGTCGCCACCGGCGTTCTTCTCGGCTTGGAGGGAGAAACCGTTCTTCCTGGTCAACAGCTTCTTCGTGCAGGAGGTCGCGAAGGTGGCGAGGCCGATTGATGTCGACGAGTTTGCGAGGCTGTTCCTCACGTTGTAAGTGACACCCAGTCTTCCCACCGCGCCTTCGATTTCGTGTCTTCTTTCACACTTGCTGATGAGAGAGGTCTGCCACAGAAACTTTGGTATAGAGGAGACGAAGCATTTCATGCTCGAAGTCTAAGGCGAAAGCCCCCCCCCCGGCCGCGGGTATTCAAAGAATTTATTTAGCGTTCCTGTTGCAAATGAGGTTGGGATGTTTCTTAACGTGTAATGAAATCATTGTCTCGATTGCATCTTTCTAACGAGGTCTGTCATGACGGTGTCATCCCCCTGGCATCTGGCATATTGCTCCTCAACAACCAGCTCTCCTAGCTGTCGTGTTCGAGGTGTAAATCGCATTTTCGAGACTACGATTCTGAAGGCATTACCCATATAATTGAAATGAGAATCAACGTTTCCCGCTGGTTATGTAGAAACGTCTGCAATTGTTTTTCTAGGCGAATATCTATGAATAGCTAGCCCAAAGATGTAGCCGCTCGCATCAGGTCAGAGTTCGCAACGTCTTTCTGAATGATATCGTAGAGGAATGCACTATACCCTGTTACTCAGCGTCCCATTGTGTCTTCACCATTTGTATAGCGCCTCGCAGATGTTTCTGGGTCGCTCCAACGTCCCCGATCAAGATCTGTAACTTATCAGCGATCTGTGGAATCAAGTCAAGGGGCGATTTCGCAATCGATTACCTCGTCTTGTGCTAGGAACACGGCTAACGTGACAGTCGAGTCGCTTATGGTAGACTGCATCTCCGAAGTGTATATAGCATTCAGCAGCGACCGCGCGCAAGAGATTTTGTACTTGAGGGCGAGCTGGATGTAATGCAGTTCATCGGATGGTCGACGTCGCGACAGATGTCGGCATGTCACCAGAAACAGGCCGTCTAAAGAGGCATCGCTAGCAGCGGCGAGCTTGACGAACTCATTGTTCAGGTGTTGTGGACAGCTGGTCTTGGTTCGTTCGAGTTTCGAACATGGTACGACATTGTACATGTCTATGTATGTCTCTATGTATGTCGGATTAGGTGTCTGAAGATGGCTTTACAGGGCATATGCGAGCGAAAGATAGCTATGATGACATGGCGATCCTTTTAGACATTGATTTTTACTTACAGTAGTCGAGTAGGAAGTTCTCTGTTGGATTGAGACGCCTGGCGAAATTTGCGAAGGGATCTATCTCTCTTGCCTGTTCCCAATAGATCGAGGGGATTTGGGTTCGCGATGATGGCAGCCCTCAACTTGACAGCCGCTTGTGGGAATGAACTACTTGCGTCTTCCGATTTGCGTTTCGATTTAAGGGCCTGGTACTCAATCACCCTCTGCCTCCTCGTTTTAACATGTGTCGTGCGGGCTGCATGCGAGTGAACTCGGCGCTGCGTCTCATACGATGCGACCACAGTGTTACCATTACCACCACGAAGCGATTGGATGAACAGGATATCCATTCGCCTTACGAGAATGATGCAATCAGTAACGGAACACTAGGAGAATCTGCATAGACTAATGACCATCGCTTTAATGGACTTGCTTGAGATATAGGCTCGGAGACATTTGTCAGCCATGTAAAGACTGACCCTTGCCAGATGGAGAATTTGTCATCAGCACGACTGGTCCCCTACGCAAATCTTGCTGCAGTCATCGACAGAAGATCTTGCCAAGAAGTGCTCTTTCCACATTCGGCAGTGAGCTTTCGGAGCCGATCCGAGAGGGACGTCGGGAACCGGCCGGCCGCTGGTGTAACGTCCAACCATATCCAACTACACGAGATTTTGTCTTTCGGGGTTTGATATGACATTCGTGCCAAGACATGCTCTTTCCACATAGAGCACGATCTCCCGTACTCGTCTTCGAGAAATCATTCAATAGAGGCCGCAGAAATTTGCACACTCGACTTCGAGATGCGTATAAAAGGTCGGCGTTGGGATGGGAAACAAGAGACCATCATCTTGATTCTCTCCCATAGTAGATCCCTCAGTCAGCTTCGTTTAGATTGTACACAGAACACTTCATCACCATGTCCAACCTCGAAACCGCCATTCCCACAGGCTCTTGGGTCCTCGTCACCGGCATCACCGGTCACATAGCAACACACACCGCCAAGTAGTTTCTTGAACGCGGTTTCAGAGTCCGCGGCACGGTACGAGACCTCGAAAGTGCGAAATGGCTCACCCAAGACGTCTTCCAAACCTTCGCAGACCGGGGTGATCTCGAGCTCGTCCACGTGCCAGACCTCGGCGCAACACACGCCTTCGACAAGGCAATCAAGGGCGTCTCCGCGATCGCTCGACCCTCTCTTTCTCTGACGATCCAAACGAAGTCATTCCCCCAGTCGTCGGCAACGTAACATCGATTCTCGAAGCTGCGCTGAACGAACCTTTGGTCCAATCAATCGTTTACACCAGCTCCATTGCCGCCGCGGTCGATCTGACTCCGGGAATCACCACCCATGCCGGACTAAACACCTGGAACGATAAGGCTGTCGAGATCGCGCGGTCTCCACCGCCGCATGCCTCGAATCACTGGCACCTGGTCTACCAGGCCAGCAAAGTCGAGGCAGAGAAGGCCCTCTGGGCCTTTGTGCGGGAACGTAACCCGCGCTATGCCGTCAACGTGGTCAGCCCTGCCACGGTGCTTGGCGAAGGTCTTCATAAAAAGCACTTGTTGTCTCCGTACCCGTGGATCAAGAACCTGTACTACGGAAATGAAGAGATCGGGGCCCTGTTTCAAGCGAGTGAGTGATTTTAGGTACCACAAGCATGGCACGCGGCCGGCGACTGACTGCGATACCCTAGTCATCCACATTGACGTCAAAGATGTTGCGCTGCTTCACGTTGCCACGGTGCTGGATCCCGAATGCAAAAATGCGTGACTTCAGGCATGGGGTGAATACTGCAAGATGAACGACATACTTGCCGTTTTGCGGGGGCTTTATCCAGAGCGAAAGTTTATGGATGACTTCCCGAACCAGACGAAGCTTAGGTGACAACTGAGTACGATCAACAGAACGTCTTGCTCAAGAAACGGGGGGGTCAGGATGAATGGACGCCTTTGCAACGCAGCGTTGCCGACGAGATGAAGGAGGTTCTCGTTTGGTTCCCTGAGCACTGAACGAACACTTAATGTCAACAGGAGAGCGAGGGAGACATGATGGAGTGATGATGGCTCATGTAAGCATGTAGCGGAAACAAGTGTGTACCATAGCAACTCTAAGTCTGTGCCCATTGGACTATTCTGACGTTCAGAATGCAACATCAAGAACCTCATGTTGGTCGATTACTATCTACTGCCAGCAATTCTGCGCTGAGAATTTTCGGACACAAATGGAATTCCGTTCGTATAAGATTTGGTTTTGATCAGTCTTTTTGGGGCGTGCCCAAGCCCTCTGTTTGCGTGCCTAACTCCGGACGCCAGTGGGTCTTACGATCTCCTTCACGGATCTCCCTCACGGATCTCCCTTACAACAGGACCATCCAGCCGTCTTTTTCTTTTCTTTCCCCCGCATTAAACCAACAAAACTGAGTTCACACACCCATCGTTCTCGCAATCGTTCGTGATTTGGGCGTACCTTGCCCAGGCAACCTGGTTTAAGTCAGTTAGAATAATTATGTATTGACTTGCAATGGGTGGTTGCAAGTACCTTGCCAGACGCCGTAGTGAGGCCCAGCTCTCCTACGTTCACTTCAATTATGCAACCTTTGGTGAGAACACCAAGGCTCGTATAGAGCGGGTTGGATGGGTTCTTTTTAACGCCAACAATACTAAATGGATATTAGCAACAATGCAACAAGAGATGTCGGCAGCTAAAAACTTACGGAAGCTTCACAGTAACCTATTGACTAGTTAGATAAGGATTCGTAAAAAGCATTGGGAAAATGATTTCAGGGGTAGGAACTTACTCCGAGTTGCGGATGGCAGCAGTGGGTGTACTTGTAGCGAAGACCCATGGGTCGAATGAAGCGTTCGGCCTAGTGAGGAGATACTTAGTTAATGAACGGTTGCCAAGCTTATCATATTCCGTCCAAATACCTTCGGGTTTGCGCGGGTGAAGTTCTGTTGGTGAATGTCAGCGATCGCAGCCGCAAACTCAAGAATTTTGCAATTAAACTAACCTGTCCCACGAACGTAGGCTTCGTAATCATCCTCTTCCAGCTCTTCTGGTGAGTCTTCTTGCCAGTATTTACCACCTTGAACATCTCTTCCTCACTGATGCCTTTCACCTTGGCTAACGAGAGTTATCAGATATATAGCCCCAGAATGTATCGAGTGAGCAGCTTACGCAGGGGAACGGAAAACTGGAACATCGTTAGACCTATTCTTCGTTCGAAAACATCTCGAACTTACTCTTGCCGCCTTCTCAGCCCTTTTGTTCTTGATCTGAGAAGAAATCGCCTTGGCGGTACTCGGGCTGTTCTCAAAGTTAGGTTTGCACGATTGCTCGAGGAATGAAACACGCACTTGTTTCGGTCGAGCAGGTAGGCGGGCATGGGCTCGCTGGGCTCCTTCTCGTTGTTCGTCTTGACGTTGCGCTCCTCGTGGGCCTTGAGCTGCTTGCGCATCTGGATCTTCTCCTTCCTGCGAGATTCGGCGTGCAGCTTGGCGCGCAGACCACGGAGGTTCTGCGCGTCCTTGGACGCCTTGTGGCCCTCACGGGCTTCCTTCTTGCGTGCTCTCTCCTCATGATCCAATCTGCGGCCGTGCTGCTTGCGCCAGCGCTCCATGTACCTAGAAAATTCGTCAGAGATGTCGAGGTCGCGGGATCGGCTCGGTGTGTCGTCTTACTCGTTCTAAAAGCCCCGTTAGCCGCGTGAACCACAGCATCTAATCCGATAGAAAAACTTACCTGAGGCATCTTGGCGGTTTTGCGCTCGCGGCGACGTTGTGAATGCTAGAGTGGTGCTGGGGTTTTCGTAGCAACGTCGAGCCCGTTGCGATGATGTTGGCTGACGAGGCACGTCCCGCCACCAGGAAAGAAAAAAAGTCCCATCAGCTGCAACGGCCCCACATGGTATCGTTATCGATACCAGCACGGACGACAGGGTCCAGTCGGATGGAGGTGCGCAGGGCATCCATTTAGTCTTGCGGAGATGGAATTAGAGTTGATCCGAATACAGGCGGGTTAGGTTGGAGGGACTGGACGGGAACGGGAAACCTTCCCAGAACTTTTTTGAGCTTCAATTGATGACCAGATCCTTCGTGCGCAACTTTGAAAAGCAATTGGGCAAGATCGACAGTCCAATTCGCGACCACCATCCCACGAAATGAGCCGATCTCTTCTGCGCTCCGTCCTGGAGCTCAGGACACCCGTCACCCGCCTCCCGCCGACATATCTCCTCCCAATCCAAGCTAGAAGGTTCAACTCCACGGCGCCGATCATCGAGCCCCAGACCACTTCCACCCAAGATGCGCCCGCCGCAGCCGCCGCCGCCGCCGCCGCCACCGAGCCCTCAATAGCCAAGAAGGCCGCTGCTGTCGCCGCCACTCAACCATCCAAAACGTCCTCCGTACCCATTCCCGAACAGGTGCAGGCCGTCCTGCCCTTCTTGGCCGCCCAGCCGAACCACTACATCACCTTCCACATCCACGGCCGCCCATACCTCGTGACGCCAGGCGACAGCGTCCGCCTCCCCTTCAAGATGCCCGGCGTCGTACCGGGTGACATTCTCCGCCTGAACCGCGCCTCCGTCATCGGTAGCAGAGATTACACGCTCAAGGGCGCGCCCTTCGTCGACGAGAGGTTGTACGAGTGCCGGGCTGTGGTGACCGGGACGGAGAGCGAACCCATGCGGTTCAAGGAGAAGACGAAGCGGAGGAACAGGAAGGTCAAGACAGTGAAGAGCAAGCACCGCTACACGACGTTGGCCATTAGCGAGCTGAAGATTAACGCGCTTGATGAGATTGAGGCATAGCTGGGTTGACTGAGAGGAGAAGCAGGAATTGATGTTGCTGTTTTGACTAGGGTGCAACCAATGTACAAAATCGCAGAGCCGCAGGCTTCTGTGCCCGTGCCCGTAGGTTTGGGCTGTATCAATAGAGTACCGTACCAAGTTCACGTATTGGTCATGCTCGGGTTTTGGTACGCGCTTAGAATGTTCGCCTGGCGGCTTGAGCTTGATATTCATGAAGACGTAAGGGCTATGCCAACGTCTAAAAACAAAAACAAAAACAGACACTTCATCGCAACTGAAGGTTTTGACCTCAGCGGAGTAATAAGAACAAGAAAAGGGAGAAAAAAGAAGCCACCGTAGGCAGCTTAACAAGAAGCAATACAAGACCCGAGAAACTCCCAGCTATGAATGTAATCCATCATCATTAATCCAAGTTGAAGTTGCCAAATGACGCCCTTTTCCTACAGCTTTCCAACACAACGCCTGTGCCGTTCTCATGATCTGGTTGTTGCTTTTTTGACACTGGACCAATAGGCTGAAGGCCAAACCGACATGACCTCCGCTTCCGTCGGCATGCGTTCCCGGCATCTCGTGACTACGCTCTGGATGATCCTACCAAGCAGCTCTTCGTCGATAGGGAGGGCCTTCTCGCTAAGCTCATTGGGATAGAGGAAGGGATCGGTTTCGTGCAGGAGCTCCTCGCAAGTTGGTCGCATGTGGATATCGCGGTTTAAGCATCGTCTCAAAGTCCGTATAAGAGATGACGGCAGCGGGACGCCGCCCATCCCCCTGGAGGGGAACTCGATGATGTGGTCCCAGTTGATGATGGCTTGACACCTTGCCATCGGGTTGGCAATGTGACCGAAAGGAGGGATCCCGTAAACAAGTTGATACAGTATGCAGCCAAGGGACCACACATCACTTGGCTTTCCGAGCTTCATTAACTTAGGTCGTCCAGCGACACGACCACCTCGAGGAGCGTTGAAGTCCAAAAGCGATTCAGGCGACATGTAATTCGGGGTACCGATTTGAGTTTCGCGATGAACGTTGACGGTCTCGTCTGTCTGGATGGCGTTGGCGATACCGAAGTCAATGAGCTTCAAACGACCCTTGACGAGGACGAAGTTGGCGGGCTTCAGGTCGGAGTGAACAATATCATATTGGTGCACTGATTGCAGACACTCCAGCATCTCCTTCCAGTAGAACCGAACGAAGGCGGAGTCGAATTTGGCCGCTTCCGGATTTTGTCGACTTCTGAGGAGAGTGTTGAGATCCAGCTCGCCCATTTCCATAACCTGAGGATTATTAGCAATTTTCCTGTGTTTCAGTCAGTTGGACTTACCAGTGTCAACACCTTCTTCTCGTCGTTCATCTCATAGTCGAAGAGATTGATTACTCGGTCGACGCCCGTAAGCTTGCCTAGCAAGTCGATCTCTCCCCGATAGCCACGGATGGTCGATTCGTCTGCATTCTCCAGCGAAACTCTCTTCAAAGCAAACATCGCTCCGTTTTCGGCGGTAACACGGTAGACCTTAGCGCTACCGCCACGGCCTAGACAGTCGAGCCTTGTGTAGGACTTTCCGTTAACCCGCAAGATGTTCCGCTTCTGCTTTCCCTGAGAGGTAGTGGCGGCTCCGGCTGATGTAGTGGCAGCATCAAGCACAGACATCTTCGGGGGAGGGGGTGGTGCTGGTCTACGAGGCGTATTGTTGGCCAGCGAAGATAGAGGTTTTCGCTCTGGGGAAACGGCATGTCTCTGAGGTGCAATATCGGAGTTGACGGGGCGCTTCGGGACTCTGTCTGCCTCCTTTTCAGCCAGGAGGCTCATCGCAGGTTTGGAGCTTTTTAAGATGGAAGGGATCTCGTTTTCCTGGTCGTGTGCGGACGGGATTTGGGGGCGTGGTGCCGGCAATTTGTAGTGAATCTCGTCAGGTTCTTCTTCCCCTCTTTCCCTAGGCGATTGACGAGCAGAGGCGGCCGGCACGGCGTACGAGACCGGCCGTCTGTGACTTGCCCTGGAAGGATTACTGAGAGCCACCGGACTTCCTGATGCATGTTGCCTGCCGTTTCCATAAAATGACGATGCAAGCTCATTGTCCAACTCGCGGCCTTGACCGTCATGTTCCAGACTGGAGACAAGGCCCTCGCCTTCTCCGTTGGCGTCTGCTTCTTCCTCGCTCTGCCTCCTGCGCCCACGTCGTGCAGGTCCACTGAGAAAGCTTCCTGGAATCTTGCCAACGCGCTTGACACGCGATCCCTGCAACGCAAGGTTGTCCTCAGGCCTGACGTTCTTTCCGGCATTAGAAGTGTGGCGCGAAACGCTACCGGGATTGATACCAGCAGCGTGACGTCCCATGGTTGCCGGTTCGTCAGAGTGCTCCTGCTCAAGATGGGAGCCAGAACGTCGTGAGTGACTGGATGAACTGCCAATTCGACTTCTGTTGCCGGAGGAGCCGGCGGCGATGCGGACAACTCGGACGCCCTGTGCGGGCGTGTTGACGTCCGATGGTGGTTCCTGCCTCTCATCCGAGGACTGTTCGCGGCTCTCCGGCCGACTTCTGGAACTTGGGCGCTGGGTGGTCGATCGCGACAGCGAAGTAGATCGTCTTTTCGTGGGCCCCATCGAGCCAAGACTCTTCGGTGTCGCACTGAGTCGAACTACTCTCTTGCGCACGGGACTGGCCTCCCGGCTTCTCATAGGCGACGAGGGTTTGGAAGATTTTGTCTCATGCACCTGCGCACTTCCGGATCGGCGAGACCTTCTCTCTTCAGTAGCTGATGTCGTCGACGCGGCAAGATTGCTTGCGCGACGGCGCGTTCGTGGTGGTGAGGCCGCACGTTCAGGTTGGGCGGAACCTCCATCGTTGAGCAATGCCTTGGTGAGGGCACTGAGCTTCATAGGCACGGGGATCTCGTCGTCGGAGCTGTCATGCATGGCGTATTGTTGCGAGTCTGCTTTCTTAGACAGCGCGGGTGCGGCCGCTGTCGCGTGAACAGGGTTTGATTCGCTTCGGCTAAGATGGGGGCGTGATGGTAGCCTGCGAAGGCCTTGCCTTTGTGAAGGTCTTCGTGACAGGCCGTTGCTGCTGGTGCCCATCGGCGTGGGAGAAGCTGTCGCCATTTCGTTGTTGTTTTCTTCGATTACAGTCGTTGAGGTTGGCGAATGTTTTGCAATTGTGATCTCGGCGCTATTGGGGCAATTTGGCGCGTCCCTTCCACGTCTCGACAAAAGGCCGACTCCTGCCCCAAAAACGATTGTTGCTGTCGTATAAATGCTGTTTTACGTGTCGAAGGTGCCCATGATGCGAAAGATTGGGAATGGAGGAAGATTAGTCCATGCGGCGCGTCATTAGCATCTTGTATTGCTGGGGGGGATGTGTCTGCTCCTTGTCGAATGCAAAGACGTTCCCGGTATTTGGGGCTAGTAGGGGCTGGCCAATGAGAGGGCAAGGCGGAGGACCTGAGTTGTCCGGGCAACAGTGGGTTTAGGCTTTGGAAGAGTGCGGGACGCGAAGCGGCACATTCCTCGTTCATATATGCCAGGCACCACCGGCACTGCGTGCGAAGGTCGGTCAGGGGGGCTGGGGAAAATGACTTCAGCGTCCGTTGTCCACCAATCCAGACGGATTGGCCAAAGCTCCAGACACAGATGGGCTCTCAACATGCATGCACTCAAAATTACCACATCGCCTGCGGATCCAATGCCCCGCGAACATATTGCACCCTGGGCTACGACCTCGAAAAGTTCCACAATTTGTACGCAACGAGACGACTTGTCAATGTCATCCACAAGTATCACTCAGAGCTATGCAGTAATTCAAAGAAGTAACGCGCTTTTCAATTGTCCGAGTATAGCTGGTTCCTCTACACAGTAGTGTATCGTTGAAGTCCAACCCAATATGTCCCTCATGTCCCTGGCATGCGAAGTTGTCGGCCAATTCTTGCGTCGTAGCTTCTTTGTGGAGGGAGGCAAACGGCCGGTCTTCATGATGGTCGTAAGAAAGGCGCTTAGTCGAAAAGACCGAAACCCATGTCCTCGTCGGACTCCTCCTTCTCTGCATGGGGATTAGCGACCTGTCGCATATGGCGCGGGACTTGCAAAAGTTCTTACCCTCCTCCTTGGGAGCCTCCTCGGCAGCCTCAGCAGCACCGCCAGCAGCGGCACCGCCAGCGGCGGGAGCAGCACCAGCGCCACCAGAGGGGACGGAGGCGAGCTTGCTAGAGCCCTCAGAGATGAGCTACGTCAAACATGTCAGCATGCGCTCACTCTCAAACCACGTCGTTCGCCGTAGAGCAATCTCTTACCTCGTTGATGTCCTTGCCCTCGAGCTCAGAGATGAGCTTGTTCAGGCGCTCGTCATCGGCCTCAATACCAACAGACTCAAGGACGGCCTTGATGTCCTTAGCAGAGGGAGAGGCGTTGCCGCCGAGGCCAAGGAGGAGGTAAGCGGCGAGGTGCTTCATTTTGAATGTGGTATTTCTGCGACGGGAACAATGTCAGACCAGGATTCCTGATGATATTCGCAGGTGGCTTCGACAATGCGACGAGGTTACCGGGTCGTTGGCGTCGTCAACGGAAATTCGAGGGGCTAAACTCACAGTTTTCTTGTAGAGAACACGAGAGGTCAATCAATTTAACCGCAAGTTGGGCGGAGACTGAATCTTCGAGTCCTAGGAGGATCTTTTGATGGTGGTTGATTCTGTCCAAGATGGATGCACAGAAAAAGTTTCGCCTTTTGTCGCGGGTGTGGGCTCAAAATTGAGATAGCCGACCCTAAGCCAGGTGTTAGGGCGGGGTGCCTTTCGCCGCTTATTGGCTGATCATCTGTGGCGCGCACCCTCACCAGCCTCCTGAAATCCACCCTGGTGCACGGGACCCTTCTGGATAAATCCCACAGGACGGGAACACCTGGATGGAAGCTCGGCATTTCCGGAACCGGAGGCACCATTGCTTCCGAGAGAGCCTGGACGTCCAGGCTGGGAATACAATGCTGGAAGTACCACTGTATTCCACCCGTCCAATAGATATAAACTTGCTAACTCCAACGCCACTTCCTTTTGTTTCCCCTTACACTCAACTCTCGACTCTTACGACCCCCAGACGCCTGTTGCGTGCTTTTCGCGACCATCTCCTTGTTTTCGCGATTTTTTTCTTCGGATTCCTCAGCCGTCGGCCGCATTTTCTCACGATCAAAATTCGCGTTTCTAGTCTTTGAGGGGGGAAACCGGGGTCGCTGAATCGCAGAAAACTTGGGGGTTCTCGTACTTTCCATACTGATGACTCAAGCTTTTGCCTGATGCATCTCGACGGCCGGTGCAAGCAATCTAAACACTTGCTTGACGATATTTGGCTATAATCACCGCCAATATGCCGGTAAGTACAATGAGTGCGACTCACACATTTGCCGCTCTTGCGAACGTCTCTTTGGCTGACGATCGACCCCATCCAGATCGGAGACCTCCTCGCCCAAATAAGTGGCGATAAGTCACAGAGCACCTCGCCTGCGCCCACGAGGCCACCTTTCGCCGCGCCCGCGAAACGCAAAGCTGATGACGATTTGCGCAACACTATCTCAAATAAGACGCCTCGGACGAGCACTACGGCACCTAACTCGTCGTCGGCCTCGAAACCCACTAGCGCTCCGAGACCCGCCGCACGACCTGCAGACAAGCCGTCTACTATCACCGGCTACCGAGGCAGCGCCGCCCGAACATCTTCGACACCCAAACCTGTCGGAAATGGCAGCTCTGCTGTGAAGTCGGCTTCTTCCAGCGCCAGACCCCTGAACGGGCCTGGGCCCTCGAGGGTCGCCTCTGCCCTACCAAGCCGGCCATCACCCTCGGCTTCTGCGCCTGTGAGGGACGGACCAGCGCCGAAGAAAGGCTCTTTTGCTGAGATTCTGGCACGTGCAAAGAAGGCACAGGAGTCCATGGGACAAGTCGGCAAGATCCAACATAAGCCCGTCGAAAAGGTTCTCACCAAGAAGGAACGGGAGGAGATGGCGAAAGAGTCAAAGAAGGATGCGAAGGTCACGGCGAGCAAGGGTGCCGCAGCCAGACAGCCGTCAAAATTCCAAGGCACAGCTCGGCCATCTGCTGCTGCACCATCACGCAACGGGGCCGGCTCAAATGGGGCATCAAGGACTGGAGTAGCCGATCGACCAAAGGACCCAAAGGCTGCCGCAAAAGCACGTGCGGCAGAGGAGGAGCAGGCGAAAAAGTTCAAGAAGGCCGCCGCCGCAACCACTGGATATTCTGGTACTGCTCGCCCTAGACCAGGCGCAACTTCTACGAAGAAGAAGTCAGCCCCGGGCGGCGCACTCCTCAATGTCCGGCCTGCACCACGCTACGGCGGCTCCACGAAACGGTCCCGCTATGAAGAGGAGGAAGACGAGGAGCTGGACGACTTCATCGAATATGATGACGAGGAAGACGATGCCGGCGGTCCCCGTTACACTTACGATTCTGACGGTTCTTCAGACATGGAGGCCGGAATGGACGACGTATGGGAGGAAGAGCAGATGGCCGAACGCATGGCTCGAAGAGAAGATCTAGAAGAGGAGAAGCTTGAAAAACGCCTCAAGGCCGAGAAGGAGGAGCGCAAGCGCAGGTTCTGGGAGCAGCAGCAGCGGGGACGGCGTTGAAGGCAGCCGAGCCCGCGACGCTTAGACGACGGTATCTACCTGGATCGCTATGGGCATATGCACCCGTAGGCGCGGCAGCATCACATTAGCGACGGCGTTTTGTAATTTTTTTTTCTTTTTTCGTTTCACCAGGTTAGGGGCGGGGGGGCATCTTTTGTTTTTCCAGATTTGAATGGCACGGCCGACTTCGATTGGCGGTGTTGCCTTGGTCCCTTTAGATCAAGGCGTGATTACGTGGTCTCGCGCGCAATGATACCTCTGGGGCCAACAGACATTAGCCTAATATTATTACATCTGTACCAGCTACTGGTCAGAGCCAAGTTCATGGCCCCTAGCAGAGGCTCAATGCTGAAATTTCCTTACGTGACTGCCGAGGACTTGGCAGCTCTCGCAAAGGAAAATTCGTGGGCCAAATCACGTAATGCATGTGTTCCGTTTCGTATTGGAAATAAAGAAAACAGATTGTTTTACTTAGCGAGTTCGTCAGAATCCAAATCACAAGTCACTCATGTCATGCCTAGCTGAGTTGAGAGCATTCAGTTTATTGTTCCAGTCTAAAAAAGCGTGCCCAATGTCAGACCTTGCATGGGGTATTAAAGTCCAGCCCGTTCCAGGCCGCGATCAACCACACCAGACGCCGTATCGATGTCCCAAAGAAATCCGCAGAGAACCGAATAAATTTTCCGCGGTTTAGTGAGAAGCTACTAAGCCCCGTACTCCAAACCTAACATCTCTGGTAACGTGCTGCTGCCGAAGACCAAACTCAATCCACGATGGTCGCTGTCTCGAGGTCGTTATTTTTACACGCGATCATCAAAGACCGCAAACTTTGCGCACCGCGACCACAGCGAGATGGATGAAGGCGAAGGTAGAAAGTAGACCAAAAGCGTACCGCCCAAGTCGTTGGCAAGCAAATAAAAAAGAAGACGAAAAGTACGGAGGCGCCCAGAATAACTTCTGTCGCCTGATCTTGATCCGACGCTACCGTGGGAAGAAGAATGAAGTACAAAATGCAAACGTTGCTGCTGGTGCGAATTGCTGCTGTTCAGGAAGACTTCTCTGCTTGTGCAAGAGACCCTGGGAACGGCACTGAAGGCCGCCAAACTCTGGCGGACGTGGGATGAAGGAAGAATTATCAACCGACAGTACCCACATGGCGGCATCCTCTAGAGCACCTCACACGGACAATCAGGTTCCAGTAGCCAAAGGTTCTGCAACACTATGGGAGATCTTCCGACTTGAGACCTGAGTTCCCATATCCACTCAGATTCCAGCCTTTGTATCGCACTGTAGATCCGCCGTTGCTCGAGGACAGTGAAGAAGGAGGCGGGTTGTGTGGAGGAAGCCCGTTGTGGTGCTTCATAGGCGGCGGAGGGAGGGAGGCGTGAGCTGCTGGCAAACTGCTCTGCTGGCGGGGCTGGGTTTGGGAGACTTGGCTGTTGGAGACATGACGCCCGTTTGTGCCATTCGGGGTGTTGTTCTCTTCCTCCTTCATCAAGCCCTTTTGGCGCAAATATTGAATTGACTGGAGAACAGTCAAGTCTTCCTGATCTTTGTCGTTGAGGATCAAGCGCTGCTGGATGGTAAGTTGACCATTGTTCGCCTCCCGCTCTTTCATTGCGGCCTCTCTCACTGCAGGATCGTGGACGAAGCGGCACTTGCCCTTCTTGCCACAGGTGCCTCCCGTCGAGTAGTACTTGCAGTGTTTGCTAACATCTGCCTTCTTAGCTGGCGGGGGCGGAGGGGGGGCCTGCTGGGCTCGACTCGACACAACTTCAGGCTCGTCGTCATCAGACTTGAGTGCAACAGGAGAGCTATCTCTCATCTCATCACCTTCGTCTTGCTGTTCACGCTTGCGTTTTATAGACGACTCCACCTTCTCCAGCTGCTTCCTCAGCTTACTGGCAAGATTCTCTTCTTTTTCCAAAGCAGCAGCAAACTTGTCACTGCCCCCGGGTGCCACGTCGGCAGACTTCTTTGCCTTAACACGGGCGGCCGTAGGGAAGCGCTTCTTCCGCTCGGCAATATAAGCAGCAACGTCAGTAACCCTAGCGAACGACGTTAGCCCCATAATAGCTGTCTCTTCGCGCTCGACTTACTGCAAAGCATCTGCCCCAATCAACTTGCGAAGGGTCTCCTCTTCCATCTCGTCATCTTCTGAATCCGAGTCTTGGCCAGGAGTCAGACCCAGAGTATTGGTCTTGCGCTTCTTCTTCTTGCCCGAGGGCGCATTATCATGCTTGTGAGAACCCGCATCTTGGCGGTGATTGTGGTTGCCATGTTGACGATGGCGATTCTTATCGTTTCCTTGGTGAAAACCGCCACGACCTCCCCTGTGATTTCCGCGGAAACCGCCTCGGCCGCGGCCGCCTTGTCCATCATGTTTGTAGTATGGCTCTTGTGGAGGGCCAGAGGCGTGAGGTGCGGGAGGAGGGGCGTGGTAGGGATACTGTGCTGGAGGGGCGTACGGCGCCTGCTGAGCACGAGCATCTCCGTACGGCTGACCGTATCCGCTGTTCACTTGATGCTGAATCCCTTCGTTGACATATGGCCCAGGCGTTGGCGCACCCATTGGGGCTCGAGAACCCCCTCGATCATTGCCGTAACCACCACGGCCACGTCCGGCGCCAAAATGGTTCTGGGGATGTTGATCATGACCCGGCCACTGCTGCGGAGCATGCGGAGCATTGTAAGGCGCGGGAGGGTGGTACGGCTGCCCATACGGCGGTTGCTGCGGAGGGCCGTATCCCGGTTGATGGGGCGGCGGCTGGGCATGTTGAGGATGAGAGTAGACTTGAGGGGCATAATTCGGGTGATAGTTGGAAGTTGACAACGGGGCAGGAGCATGAGCTCCGTGCTGTGGCGTGGGATGGGCGTGGTCTTGATGCCACTGTTGCTGGGGAGGGTAACTGCCGCCAGCAGGCTGAGCAGGGTAGCCGGGACTATGCTGAGCGTACGGTTGCTGCCGTCCGTACTCGTACTGAGGCTGGGGAGCTGGCGGGTATTCAGGACGACCGCCCGATGGATACCCAGCACGACCACCACGGCCAGCAGAAGCGCCACCGCCTCTTGGGTGTTGGTGATAGGGACTGCTGTGGTGCCCGTACCCGGTGTGACTCGCTTGCGCAACTGGGGGAGGAGGCGGCGGAGGGCCGTAGTTGTAGCCGGACATCGTAGCTCGAAGGCTTGGAATCTCGTAGGAAGAGACGTCGATTCAAGCGGATGTGATGTTGAGGAACAGGTGAAGCAGACGTTTTCAAGGTTCGATGAATTGAGTTCTGCTTGGTCGAAAATCCCGATCGCGATTGCGGTTGTTCAAGATCTGGCTGAAGGGACGAAATGAAGAACAGGATCAAGTTGAATCGATCTCGAAAGATGGGAAAAGAAAGTCAGGCCAAGGCACCACGAACAGATAGAACGCATGCAAAAGGAAGGAATCGCGAGGATGAAGATGCAGCTTGATGCAGCTTGATGCAGTCTGCAGTTTCCTTGACGCGAAGCTGAAGCAGTAGGTGGAGCCTGGCAACTTTCCAACCTAAAGGTTCCAGCAGTTCCAGGTTGGATGTGATTTCGGTCGACGCATTAACAGTTCCAGCGCGATTAGCGCGTCCCGGCTTCAGTGGCGGCCATCCGCTAAGTCGATGCAGGTTGGCGCCCGTCAGTCACCGCAACCCAGTGCTAGGCTGCCTAAGCCTGTTACAGCGGGCGGTGCGAGGGCGAATCCTGCTCAGACCGGGCGCCCCGCGATTTTGCCGATTTTGCCATTTACACAGCGCCGATAGACTCATCAAGAATTGCTTCCAGAGACAGGCGCATGCGAGCTTTCAGGTGCGCTCTTGCGGGACGACGATGACCTGACGACTCTTTGATTGACCTTGGCACTCTAATCTTCCCATCCCCGTCATCTTCGTCCCAAAGACGCAAGCGCCCACAATGTTCATTCTCGTAGGTGTTGGTCTGCAAATTTCATTTAGAGTGTGTCACTAACACGACCGTCCGCAGACCAAAATCGCGGACCTGGTTGAGATCGCGCCAGAGGACTTCCGCAAAAAGAGCATGAACGCAATTGAAGACAATATCAACGCGAAATACGCCAACAAGGTCATTCAAAAGATCGGTCTCTGCATCTGCCTCTACGACGTCCTGTGGACCTCGGAGGGTCTCATTGGCCATGGCACTGGCCTCGTCAATGTGAACGGTCTGTAGTATCTGCCCGGCGCCTCGTCACTCAGCCACTAACAGCGATGTAGTTGAGTTCAGAATGATTGTCTTCAGGCCGTTCAAGGGGGAGGTCATGATCGGCAGAATCAGGAGTTCTACGCCAGCCGGCATCAACCTCAGAACCGACTTTTTCGACGACATCTTTATCCCCTTCGACGAGCTTCCGGAGGGTGCGGAATAGTGAGTGTCGACTTGTAAGACGGGCCAGCGCGCCGCAGCTAACGAAGTATAGCAATCACTCGGAGCAACTATGGATTTGGAATATTGAAGGCGACAGACTCTTCTACGACAACCACGAGATGGTCAGATTCCAGGTCATCGACGAGGAGTGGCATGATCAGACGCCAGCGGGACCCAGTCAAGGAGAGGAGGCCGCCCCTCCAAAGCCACCGTACAAGGTGAAGGGCACGATGGCCATGGAAGGTCTCGGCGTATGTCTGTGGTGGGATGGACAGGGAAGCGAGTAGTACTTGGGAGGTCCCTGAAATATTTTCGACTACGCCATGGTTACGAACATCTGGAAGGCGCATGGAAGGCATTGATATGTATATCGTTCTACAAATTCTATGACTTGATACCCGACAGCAGTCTCTGCTCCACGTCGTCCAGAACCGAGTAGTGGTCCACGACGGCGATGTTCTCAGCTTCGCCCTTGAACTGCTTGTCGGGGTCGACACCGGGTCCGAACATCTGGGGGGCGCCTTGGGCACCGCCCATCTGTCCCATCTGCTGGGCCATCTGGCTTGCAGCTGTAGCATGTCAGCAGAAGTTTCCAAAGACAGATCTTATCTCGCCAGGCCTACCATTGTCGCTTCCAAGAATGAAGTTGAACACAGACTGCAGACCAAAGATACATAGGAAGTACCAGCTGATGCTAGACATCCACCGGGGATCCATGTCCTTCGTCGCCACACCGGCCTGCAGCATACTCTTGAACTTGATGGTGATTGGGAACGGCAGTTTCATGATGACATATCCACTGAAGAAGGCGTTGATCCAGCTCATGATGAGTGTGTTGGGAATGATCATGGCCATGTTGTTCTTCATCATGCCCATCATACCGTCCATCGCGCCTGGATCCGTGAGCGGGTTCGCCGGCGGCTGACCCTGCTGATCCGGGTTCTTGAGGTACGCTCCAGACTCGTAGGCGGCGATGAGCGTATCGCGGCGCGCCTCGAATGATTTCTTGGACAAGACGTGGTGGTTGGTACGCACGCCAACGCCGTGCATCATGCCACGCTGCTCCCGCAGAGCAGGCTTTTCGAGCTTCTTGGGAGGGGTCGCAAGGAGAACGCTGGCGTAGTGGCGCAGAATACCAGTCAGAATCATGACCACCGTAATCGGGAAAAGAATCCAGTAGCTATCCGGAGTCATTGCATTAGTAGCTGCGCAGAGACCAGCACAGAAGTTATTTCGAGGAAAACCTACAGCAACTGGGGATCCCTATGGATCGTCTGCACTGGAATCTGGGCCATGGCGAGCTCGGTTGACTTGAAGTGCCGGCGAAACTGATCAAAAGATGGTAATGCAGCTTTGCGTTGCGACTGCGGCCAGGTGGTTGCGAGCTCGCGGTCGACGTTGCGGCTGCATTATGGGCTGGGGTCGTAGGTGGGGCGGAAGCTCCCTCGGAAGTACGTTCCAGCGTGTCTCCGAAAGACCACCTTCCACATTCCACCCTCCACCGCGGATTCGCACAAGGGTCCAAGCTGTCCCAGCTCCGAACGCCAGGCTGGAGGTTACAAGATATAAGATCAACCCAAATTCTACGCTCACGGTTCCTTGGAGCAGCGTCAATTTTTGGAACCGGAACTCCCGACTGCGCGAAACACCAAAATAAAATGTCGTCCTCTGAAAGAATAACGGTCCATAACCTAGCCGGTACGTTCCCTTCCATGCTGATCCTCTTTCTCGCAGTCGCGCTAATACGGCAGCTCCCCAGACCTGAAGAACACCTCGGACGATGCGCTGCCCAACTACCTCAACTCCCTGAAGTTCACCCAGTCACACTACCTGACCGACGTCCGCCTCGGCCTCGGCTGGGGTGCTTTCTTGATTGCCGCCGCCTGTTTCGGCTGGGATTATCAATTCGGCTTCAACAATACAAAATACTACACGGGCGCCGCTGTGGTGGTATACACGATCCTCAACAGCGCTCTGACGCTATGGATTTGGCTCAAGGAGGCTGGTACCGTTTACGAGGGCACATCACCCTCTGGCGAAAAGGTCTGATTGAATCCTTGTTTTGTCCCTATCGCGTTCCCTCCAAAGACCGTTGACTTACTCGGATACTCCAGCTCAACATCGCGACCTCGACGAAGAAGAACGTACCAATCTACAACATGAAGATCACCATCACCTCGAAGAACGGCGAAAAGAAGACTTTCGACGTTGCAAAGCCTTTCAACCAGTGGTTTGACTCACAGGGCCACTTCGTCGCAACGCCTTTCCAGGAGATTCTCGCGACCAACATCCCCACAATTGGCAAGCTCGATCCGAAGCGCGTGAAGTCCGCAGCCCAGACATACTCGACCGACGTTCTCGATGCTCTGTATGCGGAGAGCACCGCCACGGGAAGCGGCGCTGAGGCAGCAGCCAAGGGATCTAGCAAGAGACGTAAGGCGTAGTAGGTTGGTTTTTTGCCGGATTTCTTTCCTGCGCACCATCATCTTGTAAAATAATCAAGGGTACTTCCAAAAGCATGCGATTGTGTTTTGTATTCTGCAAGCTGTACTGCGTTGAAGGCTGCTCCCCGCATCGCGTGTCCTTGCACCGCTCCTTACCGTGAATATATTGCAGCATTGATTTGCTCGGCGTCTTGCTCGATTTCGAGGCTACAGACCCATCCCGAAGAACATCTCTCGCCACAGACCTGCCTGCGCTTATGTCGGTATCCTGAATTTGGGTCAGATATTCATGATGGACGGGACTAGATCCGTCTTTAGAAGTTCATAGTTCTAAAAGTTCTCCGTTCTACAAGCATTCAGTTCATTCGGCCAAGCCGATACTCTCTACTGGTCAACATGGCTCGAGAGATAATAATTAGCGTCAGCAGGCTTTGGTCATGGTAGTAAGAAAGTTTCGGCGACGTCGACGCCAATGTACTTAGCGTTTGAGATGATATCTATCTTATTCTTTATCCAATCTCGAGAGTTGCAGGTTACATAAACTTTCCGCAAGTTCTCCGTGCTTGCTTCAGACGTTCAGCATGTTTCGTTATGTCCAGCAAAGCCTCTCTGGAACCGGCAACCATCTGCTTGGACCTTCGGAGGGAAGAAATTCTACTGTGACTTAAATGTTCAAAGGTTTTGCGTTTGTTGTTGTACTCGAACATGCCTGCATCGTTTCAGTTCAGAGCCGGCGTCAGACTTGCAGTGATTACGAAGATAACTACTGTATCCCGGATGTCACTTGATACTTACAGATTATCCTGCAGATTGATGTGAGATCTATTTTGAGTCATTGCAGCATGCATCCCGCGTTCCGTGGTGGCGACAATGCTAGGAGCCTTCCGTTTCTCTGGCGTTGTCATAAATGAGAAATTATGCCGCCTTCTCAAGAGAATCTGCTGGGCGATTCCGCCCTTCGAACCTCTGCAGTCGGATTTGACACCAAAACCTAGTGCTTCCCTCCCGGCTCTCGTCTCTGCCCCTCTCGCCAGCCAGCTTACAAGTAACCAGACCCATACGCAAAATAAGGCAAATCTCGAAAATGGACCGACTTTCGCGGGCGTTGCAAACCTCAGGATCGTTGGACTCAGTTGCACTCAAGAAACAATCGTCCACCCGAAAACCTCCAGTAGCGTCTTTTGTCAGAAGCATTTGGCCGTCCCATCAGCTCAATTATCATTGCTGTCCGATAATTCAAATTGAGTCGCAGCGGGTAGAAGTTTTTGCGCTCTACTTACTTTCAATATATGCTAAGCAAAGATGGAAACCAACTGCGGCAGAAGTGACCATCGGCTCTCGTTTGGAGATGTGGATTCCTCCTCGCAGAGGCAAGGGTCAAGTCTAGAAACAATCCAAATGGAGATCTGCCTTGCTGTTCTCGAAAGTTGCATGGAAATGCTCTCTGAGTTACTCAGCCCTTCTTCTCTTCTGCACCTCATGTTCATGGCAAAGGCTCATTATTATGCTCCAAACATCCAAATTTGCGTATTATCCTGGGATACGAAGCAGATAACAGAGATGAAAACCGAAACTTCGAGTTCGTACAGACAATGCGGGTCAAGACGCCTCGTCATCCCGACATCCTCGCACCACTTTGGAAATCTTGCATTATTCCGCAGGCATGGGTGCACCTGTTCCGATTCAGCATATGTCACCAAGCTGGAAACCATTGCCGAAATAAGATCTTTGGCGTGCGTCTCTATATATACTGCAGAGGCTAGGGCCGAGTTCTGCATGCTTCCTCAAAACTATTGCGTTCAGCGCTCTTCCCATCAACCTAGGACAATCTATTAACGTGAGGTGGGTGCTACCACTGCAGGGTGGACCTACCTCTCCAGCACCCCTACATGTAGGATTAGTCTCTCCAGATACATCACACCGCACAGAGACTCATAGAGAGACGTTTTGCCCACAGGCAGTTTTCCCATCTTCTTCATCGTTTTATAGCTGTATGCAGCTCTTCACATAACGATTCCAACTCATAGATTCCCGTATCTGTAAATGCAACATACAAACGCCGTCCAGCTTGATGATGAAAGCTATCGTGATCTCATTAGGTTGCGGAATTTGCCTAGAGACTTCCATTGCCTAGGAACCTGGTGGAATTAGTCTACGCATTCTCGACGAACAGGAAAAAAGCTATAGTCTATATCCTTCAGTTTCAGCCAAGCTGTCTTCTGTTTGTTCCTGTATGATATGCCGAGGGCAATGAGGAGAGACTTTGCTGAGCTGGAGTGGTATGAGCTCGCCAGTTCAGGCCCGGCCCACCCCACGCAGGACGCCATCCAGGGCTGTGGGCATTCTGAAAATTTGAACAGGTCCCCCTATATAGCCTCGATAATCACAAGACCAAATCATCAGTCGTTGGTCAGAGTAGCCTCGTACGTGGATCTCATCTCATTATCCTGGGTTTTGCTCTATCTTTAACCTAACAAAGGCCCCGAACTCCTCGCCATACCGGCATTCCATTCACGATGCTGCGTCTATGATATCCAGATCACGCCGACGATCTCGGACTGGCCCCTTCAAAACACCCATAATGCTTCCCCAACTATGTCCGTTCTCCTTCATTCCCTTAATTGACTTCAGCCCAGGCCTGGCGAGCCAAGAGAGCAGCCTTCCGAACCTCGCGAACACGGTCACCCGAAGCTTGTGACAACATGCGACGGACCTGCGACGCGGAGTCGAGCAGGTGGCGGTGCTCGAATTGCGGAGGCAGGAGTCCCAGGAGCCGAACGACGAGGCACCGGCACTGCGCCTGGTTGATGTTGGAGTGGTCGAAGGGCATGTATCCAGCAGGCATCCACGAGGAGCATTCGGCATGAGAGTCACCCCTCTTGAAAATTGACATGCACGCCTCGAGGATGCTCTTCAGGAAAGGCTTGATGCGGTCGGGCGACTTTTGCGCGATTTCCTCCAGCACTCTCAGGCCAGCCTGTACATCTGCGCCAGACGGTAGATAGCGGACTGCGCACAGGATCAACCTTACTAGGTCCTCGGTGTCGTCTTCGTAAATGGCGGAGGGGATGTGCTTCACCGCTGCAAGAACGGCGATGCTATAGTTGGCAGCAACAAGCATGTCATCCGGGCTGTTTGAGCCAGCCGGCCAGGCCTTGGCCAACATAGGCTTGACAAGCTCAAAGTAAGCTCTCTGAAGCCACAGAGGCTTCACCTGTCCAAAGTACTCCTTTCTAAGGCTGTCGTAGGGCGCAAACACGATTTCGAGGTTGCGGGCGAGAATATGACCGGTTTCTTTGTTGGCAGGTCCCTGTTGAATGGTTGACAGAACCTGCTTAAAGGCATTCCCTGTGTATCGTCGAAGGACGCCTGCAGTTATCGCATACACAGGTCTTGCCAAGTCAGCTCTGGCCTGAGCCGGGTTCTGGCCAGGAATTCTGTTCCTCTCATGCTCGAGGAAGCCGGTGTCGTCCTCTGTCTCCTGAGACAAGGTGCCATTGCCAACAACGAAATTCATTTGGTGCTCCAACATAGACACAATCTCGCTCAGCTTCTCAATAGGGTATTTGTTGGCAAGGATAGTCAAGATAGCAGACACAACGAGACGAGAGCGAGGTGACGCTGAGTGGTCACGCGACAACAGACCGGCGACCAGAATTTGGTGGGCCGTTCCTCTCTCAACCTGGGCAAAAGTTAGCCAACTGTCGATCTTAGGTGTGTGAACGTAACTTACCAAACGCTGAACCGCTGTAGGGTGCAAGGGCTGAAGAATTCCAAGAGAGAGCACAACCGCGCGCCCATGGCTGAAGCCACTGATGGGGAATTTGGGCGGATCGCGCATGCTGTATGATGGTTCAGGGCTGAAAGTCCGAAGCATGGCATCTCGCAAGTGAGCACTGGTCCATGGATGCGGATGGGCTGGATCGCTGTGTTCATACTCATCGTCGCCACGGAAAAGTGTCACAACCTCTTCGTTGAGAAGCAAAGCAGTCTGCTGCAATTCATTCATCTCCCGGATGACAAATGTAGCCATGGTACTGATGAAGTGGAGGTACCGATCTTCAAAAATGCGGACATCGGGGTCTTTGTTGACAAAGTCATCGCTGAGCTCAAGTGAGAGCTCGCTGTCATCTGCAAAGCTGATGATCTTAGTCGCTCGCCTGTAAAGCTGTCGTACCACAAATAAACTGATGAGGATAAAATCTCCATGAAGTTCGTCGCTGGCGTTTTCTAGTTGTTGTACCTGGCTATCGATGTCCATAGCGTCCCCAGTAGCAGGTGTTTCGGAGCTCTCGCCGTCAATGCGTGACAAAGTTGGGAATCGGCTTGCCACGTAATTGATCCATGTGTCAGGGTGGAATCGATTGTCTTTGAAGTTGAGGGCTTCGGATTTCGGTCGACAGGTCTGGATTGCGTCCCTGTAGTACCTCATGGTCATCTGTATTCCAGACGCAAACACTGACCACACCTGTGGAGGTGCCTTTACATCAAGCATGGATTTGAGGTTGTGGAGCAGTACGGTCAAGAGAAGAACATAGTTGTCACAGCTCTTCCCTTCTTGTGGCACCTCAGAGCAGCTGATGAAAGCTAGCTTGGGGATGATTTGCTGCAAAGTGTTGATGAGATCAGCAGTTGACGTCCTCTCAGGAGAAGCGATGTAAGGCTCGCATATCCTGAAGCTCTCGTCGATCAACTTTCTCAACGCTGGCGGATAAGCCATGCTGGCCTTCTGGAGAGCGATCACAGCCTCGTCGATCAAGTTGGCCTGAAGTTCGTCGGTCGAGTGTCGCTCGGGTGCTTTCAAGATAACGCTTGCTAGGTCGTCGCAAATCTCAGCAAGCGTGGCCTCCGGAAGCATTGGTTGTGTAGACCGTCCTGTCTGTGCTGCACGTTGGCATACCATCAAGCCCATACCCTTGATAGCTTGCTGGCCGATCGATGCTTCTTCCTTCATGGCAATTTCCTGGACTGCTTGTTGGAAACGCGGTAGATATGCCTGCTTGTACAAGGGCGCGAGCATTGGCTCCGTTGATTTGAAGGCCGCAGCGTCTTCGGCATTCAATTCCACATTGCCACCGATGAGCACTTGACGGAGCTCAAGTAGAGAATTGAGCAAGATCAGGAGGTTCTTGGTATGCTCGGGTGACTTTGTGTGGCGCAGGTTGTCCTTGACATGCGTGACAGAAGGAGCAATCATCAGTGCGAAAGCAGAGGGCTTCGCGCTGTGTACGCTGATGAGAAGCTTTCCCGAGGCCGCGGTATACATCGGGTTCGCCAAGTCTTCCAAGCAGTCTCGCTGCACAGTCAGGGCGAAGTCTCTAAGCTCGTCCCCGGTGAGTCTCTTCGCAATCGTGCGGATAACCTCGAGTGTGGCGTTGATTGTATCCTCAATCTCGCCATTGCGCACCTCGTACTTGAGGCTGCCCCAGATCTTCTCGGTAAAGGGAACGATGCCTTGCTGAACATGCTCGTACTTGGTTAAGCAAGCAGTAAGTGTCTTGAGGATATCGACCTGTTCCAGTTTTAGGCAATTATTCTTCCGCGTAAAACTTGCACACGCACCTTGACGTTGACAGTTACGCTGTCTCCTTGATCCAATCTGCCGATTAGGTATGGAATTGCCTTGTTTGCCACACGGTGATGTGCGGAAAAACACTCTCGCAGGGCAGATTTCAAGTCGTCGGCCGTGATACCTGAAGGGTGGTGCGATGTTCTAAGAGAAATCGGGAAATATGCCGAGAAAATGCTGAAGGTCTCATCGACAACCTCTTGGACAGGAGAAAAGTCGACAAGGAATGTCTTGAGAATCCTGAACCAGACCATCAAGCACTTAGGGTCTCGCTCGTTCCGGCACAATTGTAGAAGATCCGTCATGAAACCAGCGGTTGCGCCATGCTGGTACTGCAAATCGTTTGCGACCTCGGGGTTCGTCACGAGGTGGTGCAGCAGCTCGTATACTGTCGCACGGGTTTCTGCGATCTGATTCTTGAAATCGTCGCCAAGACTACAGATGCTCTGGATGATGTCGTTTCCCTTTTGGGGCTGGAAAGCCTTCATGCTTGCTGCGCGGTGGAGTGCCTTGGCTGCGGGCATGATGCCAGCTTTATGGTCGACTTTGAACATGCTGCCGAAGAATGCGACGAGAAGATTGACTGAGAGAGTTCGTCAACGGCTTCAGGAGAATGATATAGAGTACATCAACTCACCTTGATCTGGCTTGAGAAATGCAGGGTCCATGTGTTCCAGAGTCCCTGCTAAGAAGCCCAAAGCTAGGAATAGTCAGCGCATGTTGAAACGATGCCTTCGTGAGTGGCCCCCTAACCTTTGGAGCGGGCAATTATGTCGCCGCTTGACTCTCCATCCTCTCCGTCATTCATTTGGTCATTGTTCGCGCTGGGCATCCACGGCCCGATAGACTGAACCCATTTTGCGACCGGATTGCTAGGTCTCGGTGCTGATTGGATTTCTGGAAACCTTGTCAGCACTCTAACCATGCTGTCTTGTGGAGGTGATCAGGCAGACGTACCTGCCGCTGCGTCCTTGGTAATCGACAAATGTCTCTCAGGGTCGTCGCTGAGGACATACTCCAATGCTAACTTCCGAAAGTCTGTCATAGTTTCGACTTTTTATGTGAGGATGCGGGTGTTGTGTAAGGATTTCCCTGAATAGAGCAAAATGGCAATGAGGTGTTGTAGATTGTAGAAATGGTAAAGATTCCAGCGACCAGAAGTGCTTGAGAGATTGCAGATTGAGTCAAATTAGGCAGGGGCGAAGACCAGAGAATCTGAAGAGTGAGGTGGGTACGGGCCAGAACGAGAAGTCGCGATGCCCTCCTTCACAGCCAAACTGTGAAGTTCACAACACTCCTGCCAAATTTATTGGCTGTATCCAGGCCTGGGACTCAGATGTCGAGATCCCTATCTACAGAATAGGCAACAAAGGTAAAATAAGGAGTGCAGAGTAAGGTATGTCAGTTTGGGGCCTTGTCAGTAACTTTTTTTTGTCAGCCGATATTTGACTTCACGTCACCAAAAGCCGGCCAAAGGATGTGAGATAATTACTCAGACTTGGTGGGGGAATCTCTTTGGGAAGGCGGTGTGACCTTTATCTTTCTTATCACGGTCTGGAGCAACCAATGCCCGGCAATAGTGTCATTTGAGGTTTAGCGTATCTGCCAAAGCTGGAGGACCAGCAGGGCAAAAATTCGCAGATATGCAAAGTTTGTAGGCCTCTATTGAAATTCGTCATTGGAAAAATATTTTGACCTCAAGAAAAAATCATGCGATAGCGGTACCCTGCTGTTGCTTGAATTTACATGAGAAGCCGCTGACGATTGACGCACCTATGCGCTAGTCTCTTTTGGGGACGATAATTTGGAGGGGTAAAATGTTCAGCGCAAGGGCCGCGGGGTCCTCCAGCAAACGGAAAAAAAATTTGGAGGTCGAAGTCGGAGCGTTGTGTGCCCCTCCAAGGACTTCATCGGCAGTCATTTACAGAACCATCTCTTACTCACCTCTACAGCCCCAATCCACTCATCTGGCTTCGCATTTGAACCACGTGCCGTTGCTCCTTGCTCAATTTACCATACCACGTTATTCTGGCCAGTCAGTTTTTCCTTTCTCGTCTCAGTTACCCCAAAGCAGCGAACATCGCGGGGTCCAAGATGGTGGGGCTTGAAGAATACTAATCTGGGGATAGACGCCGATAGGCACTCACTCCAACCTCAGACAACGAGAGTGAGTAACACCCATGACCTATACAGAAGACTCAGACTGACACATGATGTAAGAAAGACGTCCCGGAGACCCAAATTCCACCATGGCTTCCGAAGTCCCCAAGACCTGCAAGGTCATTCTGGCCGACACCATCGCCAAGCGCCTGCTGTCCGAGGTCCATGAGACCCTCGCCAAGGTGCAGGGCAACGGCGTCTTCAAACCGACCCTCGTGGCCTTCCTCGCCAACGACGACCCGGCTGCTCTCCAGTACGCCGAGTGGTCTCAAAAGACCTGCGTAGAGAAGTAGGCGCCGTCCCCGCCGTTGTCCGCTTATGATGTGTTCATCTTGGCGCAAGAAAAGCCGCCCATGAAACAAGGTGACTGACACAAAGCTCCCCTCCAGCGGCTTCAACTTTGACCTGCGTCGCGTCGACAAGGAGCAGCTCGAGGAGAAGATCCAGGAGGCCAACGAGGATGACAAGGTGGACGGCATCATCGTCTACTACCCCATCTTCCCTGGCAACCCGATCCACGACAAGTACATCCAGGAGACCGTCTCGCTGGCCAAGGACGTCGAGGGCCTCTGCCACCAGCACATCTACAACATGTACCACAACGTGCGCTTCCTGGACCCGCCCGCGAACCTTCGCAAGTCCATCCTGCCGTGCACGCCGCTCGCCGTCGTCAAGATACTCGAGCACCTGCAGATCTACAACCCGATCCTCGCGCCCGGCAACCGCCTCTTCGGCAAGACCATCACCGTCATCAACCGCTCCGAGGTCAACGGCCGCCCGCTCGCCGCGCTGCTCGCAAACGACGGCGCCAACGTCTACTCGGTCGACATCACCGGCGTCCAGCTCTTCACCCGCGGCCAGGGCATCAAGCAGCCGCGCCACCAGGTCACCAACAAGGACGGCTGGGGCCTGGAGGAGGTGCTCCCCGTCAGCGACGTCATCATCGGCGGCGTCCCCCACGAGAAGTACAAGATCAACACGGACCTCATCCGCGAGGGCGCCGTCTGCATCAACTTCTCGTCGTTCCGCAACTTTGACGCGCCTACCGTCAAGGAGAAGGCTGCAATCTACGTCCCGTCTGTCGGCAAGGTCACGATTGCGTGCTTGTTGAGAAACTTGGTTGTGAGTATTCTTTTTTTTTTTTTGGCTACTGGACGACAGATAGAGGAGCAAGATGACTGATTTTATGTCTCAGCGTCTTATTGCCAACCGCCCTACGACGAAGGACAACGGTAGCGAGGACGCCAGCACCGCGCAGGCCAGAAGCGAGGCCTTCACTGAAGGTTGAGAAGGTCAAGAAATGTGAGAGGGCGCCGCAAGGCCTACGTGCAGGGAAGATTTAGAAAGCAAGCCGCGCGGTTTGCGTGGCCTTAAAAAAGTATTTGATTGTTTATACCTGGTTTGTCATAAGGGAGGATCACTGAAGTTTGCATTACGGATTGGGCGAAAAGAAAAGAAAAAGCATACACAAGAGACATGGGTTAGCCGGAGATACATTTTCAACGTAGAGTATGACACGACGCACTTGTTTGGGTCGATATCGAAAGGGATCTTGGTTTTCGCATGAGATTTGTCCGATTATTTATTTATTGCATGATAGAACCGAGTTAGAGATCATGTCATGAGCATACATAGCTGAGGAATGCCTGTGCCACGCACTGCAATGCGGCGTTGAAATGTCGAGGGTTAGGTTGCTGAGCTGAGACGCCAGTAAGCCGGAATCGGATAGCTGATACTACTGTGAGGAGAACCATCGCGTCAGTGATGAATCCGGAGAGATTCTGCCTTGGGCTTGTTCATGGTACACGATACAGGCTGGTTTTGGCGATTAAGGCACGACTGGTTTGCTGCGGCCCGAATGATCGGAGACACTTTTCCAGAAGAGCAGAAGAAGGTCCGCAACTCGATGGAAGGGGGAGAATTTGGGGAATATTGGACGTTTTTGAATAAGAATGGGACTCAGCAGGGCGACGACCAAGACGAAAGGAGAAAGCGCGACGAGATCCGGGCGTAAAGCCTCAACCGCCGGCGCGATCATGGGAGGCGGTAGACGACATAACGTCCAATTCTTCCATCTTTTAATTCTTCGGATTTGGTTTAGAATGGCTCTTCATACCAGTCGAACGGTAGACCACGCACTTCCAGCTTTTTGCGCGGATGGGACGAGTCTGTTGCGGTTCGCCGCGCACTTCATCCTGAGCTTTTCCCTCACAAATTCCCCACGCCGGGCCGGAAGGAGGTGGGGATACACTGGCATGGTCCAACAGTTTGAGCATTACAAGGGTGACGCCGGCTTTCTGGGACTGGCGAGGTCCTCGCCCCCTTCCGATTGTTTTTAGAGACTGGTTCGGCTCAATGCGAAAGGAAAAGGAACAGAAACCGCAAGGGGTATAGGGGTATATCTGGGGGGTTTTAAGATGCTGAATTGTTGGTTTAGTCTGTTGCAGATTGACCGAGCATGGCGTCATCAGCGCGAAGGAGATGCAAATGGAATTCTTTGGATTCAGGACGCGCATATTGCCTCCCATGAGTAAGATGAGTAAGATCAGTAAGCGCGCGTGCGAGGTGACATGCAAATTTCGCCAGGGTTGAATGCAACACAGTGCAAGAGGAACCGGAAGCGATGGTGTGCGGTAATGGGCTGACATGGTGTCTTTTACTTTTCTTGGGCAATTTGCGAGGCATTCCAGAAGGCTCGGATTGCTCCGGGTGCACCGTTGATTGATGAGAGGTGGTTCTTTGAATTGCAGCTCCACTGGTGGTCGGGGTGAGTTATGTAAGTACTCAATCAGACAGCTGGGACTTTTGGCTGGTGAGGTGATTCTGGGCTCCACGAGCGGCCACGACAAGACCACGAGCAGAAGCCGCAAACGACCAAGCCAGATACCTTAGCAGAAGATAGACACGTTCACATACGGAGAGCCTCTTCCACATGAACATGAGGTTGTGGCTTCCGTCCAAGTCCGACGGCGGCTAGTCAGTAAGCGCCTCTCTCTCGAACAAAGGACCGAGAGCTGCGTCTGCCCATCTCCACAACTCACCGGCGAGGTTGTGTTAAAGCTTATTCTGCAAAGGACACTGCGGACTACGGAATACGTATCCTCCCAAGGCTACCTACCCTATGACCCTAGGTTGCCCGCGTGCCTTGATCGGACGTGTTCGTCTCGAGAATGATGATGGATGGCGGGCGTGGAGATGGTTTCCAGTGGCTAACTCACCTGCTCGGTGTTCCGCGAAGACATCCAGTCAAATTACAGATTAGTTGGGAGCACAATCTAAGGTAGGGACCTCTTCACAACTTCCAGAGGCATGCCTTTCGGACGTCCCAACTGCTGTTTCCAGCTCCGGACTCCAGCCTGTGTTCCCAGCCCAGCACTTCTCCAATTGAAAAGAACTTCGCCGACATGGAGGCCTTAGCGATTTCCTCTCGTCATTATACCTGTCCCAATTTTGAACCGGAACCTTGCTGCAGGAAATGTTTCTCCCGGCGCGGAGCTCACCCGCTGGCCAGTGCTCGCAGGAGGAACCGGGGCTTTATTAGCTTCAACTCTCGTGTGTCCAATCAGCCTGGTCGCGGCAGACTCCCAAGCACGCAGGCACGCAGGCATGCAGGCACGCAAGGCAGAGGGCCATAGAGAGAAAAGAAGGGCCAGGAGTTTGCAGAAGAAACACCACCATTTGAAGAGTAGCGGTATTCGGCACCCCCTTAAGCCTAATTCGGTAGACAACGCCACGGGCAACAGCCTGCGCCCGGAATAATCCCTCCGCCGGGCGCCGGATTTTTTTCACACATAGGTCTAATGGAAGTCACCCTCCCAAACAGCGCATCTCCAGCATCCCCTTTTTCACTTCCTATATAACAATATCACACAATACGTAATATATAGTATCTTTAATATTACTATATAGTATATACATCTTTAAAAATACTTTTTAAAGTATACTATTTAGCTAAATAGTATATATTTATAAGTATTCACAAAGTGCGGGTGCTATATAGTGATATTAAAGCTGTACTTCCTGGCGCCCAGCGAAGGGTGGCTTGCGCGACGGTGCGCCCCACTAGCTACTAGAAGAGGCTTAAGGGGGCGCCGAATACCGCTACTCCCATTTGAACTCGACCAAGGGCCGCTTATCCCAACGCGGGCTAAGGTAGACAGGCTCAGGAACCCAGAACCCACGCAATGATATCGTCTTGCATTGGTGGCTTCCAATAGGTCTCCCAGCACAGCATGGCCCCCATGTGCGCAACCATGCAGCAAGCCACTGCAAGGGTTGCCGTCAGGGGAGCCGGGGGGGCGAGGGGGAACTCTGCCTTTGGTGTTGGAGCGAGAAATTTGAAAATTTTACGAACGGAAGAAGCGTTGCCAGATATGGGGAAAGCCTGTCCAGCCAAGCGAGCTTATGGAATAGCCAGCGGCATGAAAATGAGAGAAGACGGGACGGCGGCTCAGACAAATCACTTAGACTTGTTAGGTTGGGTATTCTTATACTGGCTTGGTCAGGCTCTCAAGGTAAAAGACCTTATGCAACTGGGGGGCCCAGATCAGAGACAGGAAAAGAGCCCCTTTCCACGCAATTCAGGGGATGAGGATGAATATCTGTTGCCCATTGCTTGCTGAATTGACGATCGCCTGTGCCTGAACCGTGTGTCATTCACTCATCACTTGCATTGCCTTCTTCACTGGCCGTCCGTCGATCCTTTCCCAACATCAAAAGTGCTCTCGGCAGTCCACGAATTAATTCTCTTACGGTCGGTCTAGCCTTTGCCAATACCTCGTCAAGCGTCAAGCCCGACTGTCACGCCCGTTCCCTCCTGCCTTTACTACCTTTGCCTTGACCTTTCTTTACCTACCTTGAGAAGAGAAGGTACCTTACGCCCTGCTACTTTTGTAGTCTGCACCTGTTCGCGCCTCTCCTCCACCTCGTCGCATCGGACTTCCAACTGCCGCTTCAGGTCTCGAGCCTGCGGTCTTCACTCACTGCTTCGCATCGGCGAACTGCCCCCTCGAACCCTTGGCTGCTCATCTCCCGCAGCCTGTCATCTTATCTTCCTTGCCCAGGGCTACCAGCCGAGATCAGCCTGCGAAAGCGACACGGGAACCACTGCTTGTCCACCACGAAGTTCGACCTTCACCTTTCCGTCACCGTGCTTTTTGCGTCCCTCGTGTTGCGGTTTGCAGTTGTCCGTTGCTGCTACTGCACCTCAGCGAGAGACAAGAAACAGCCTTCTCAAAGTACCTTGCTGGCTGCAGGTCTCACGGCCTCTTTCCTCAGTCTTGATTGGTCGTCCTTTCACATCGTCCAACCGTCACCACCTGTGCGCTCTTTTTCGCCTGCAACCCCTTAAACTCGGGCACGTCGCGACGCAGCCAGCCATCACCAGTTGAGCAACGTACAAACGGCCAACGACCCGGAGAGGAGGAAAAGAAGGGGGGAAACTGCCAGATTCGTCCGCGTCGATCACGCCCAGTCAGCCGTTTGCTGTACGAAATCGGATTTTGGGATCGCCAGCTCTCTGAGCGGCAGCTCGAGCTTCTCAATCCGGCGACCTCCCCGAACCCGGCAGCTCGTTTGTGCTTGCTTTGCGCATGCATACGATCCTACCACCCCACGAACGACGTCTTGCTCTCTGCAAACAGCCATCTAGTTGTCAAGCCGCTTTCCACCTTGCAGCGTCCGGCACATCCACGGCACGCCCAGTTTCGCATATCTAGATTCAAGCCCCGGGCAGCTAGCCTCCAACAAACGATTTCCGCCATCTTTATTCGACCTACGCGTCGCCTTTGAGCCCGCCGTCTGCCCGTCATCATCTGCGACTTATTTGGAGCACGCTTAGTTCCGTCTGCTCCCGCTGCAGCAAACCTGACATCTGCGCGCGCGCAACCACCACCGTCCAGGAAAACGGAAACGCAAACGCAATCAGTCCCGTCTTATTCCATCCGAATCCACGACCGGATGGCCCGCGGTAACCTTGGCCGAAACTCTGCCCAAATGCCTTCGTCTCATCCGCTGCTCATATCCCAAGAATAATTATTCCAGTGAGTTCCCTGCGCCACGAAGGACTCGCCGGTTAATTGCAGTCAACCCGCCCAGTTGGTTGGGGCATTCGACTCGCTGTTCGTCCCACGACTCCACGGCCACTGTAACGACAATCAACGCCTGCGATCCAGATAGACCGTCGCGCAGGAGGCGACACCACCCTGAACTGAATCGCCTGCAAAACTTGGCCACCCTATTCCGCAACCATGGCGACGCAGGCTATCCAAGCCCATGCCCACGGCGGCCATGCTCACTCGAGCTCCACATCCTCGTATCCGCCGCAACCCGCCTCTCCTACCTTGACGAATCCCGATATGATTCTTCCCGACTATGATTGCCCTTCTTCCCCCGACAGGTCGCATTCTCCTCTCACCATGTGGAAGAATTCCCAAGCTGTTGAGATGAACATGCAGTTTCATTTCCCTCCGAGCGCCTACGTCGCCGGCCCCATCACTCCCACGACGCCCATCATCTATGGCAACGGAACGATGCTGTCTGATATCGGCGAAGTCACCGAGGCCGAGAGTACACCTGGCAAGGCCTCGCGCCCATCTTCGATGATTTGGACAGGCCGCCCCCGCGTCGCCGACGAGACGCTGCCCTCCCCGACGAAAGCGTACGAGAGCATCAAGCAAAGGGCGCGCGCGCACGAGCGACGATCCTCGGTCGAGTCCACGAGTACCATCACCACAACACAAGACCACAATGTCTTCGCCGACTTTGACGATACTGTCAGCGTGGATGACAGTAACTTTCAGGGCGACGATGAGGAGAGCGTGGCAGAGTCCTACGCAGATGATGTGTCCGTTCACAAGGCCCATCTCTTGGCTCAACCTACAAGGGCATCTCTTAATGATCCTAACAGGTACTCGACCGCGTTAATCAGCCGACGAGCCGAGCAAATTCTGGCAAACGCCAAGCGCAGACTTACGGTAAGCTCATTGATACACATTCCAAGGACCAGACTAATACGGGCAGACCATGGAGGGTAACCTAAACAGAGCGCGTAGCTCACTAAGCATTTCAACACCATCCATGTCTTCGTACGACGGCACTGGCTCTACTCCCTCTCCACCTATGCATAGGGCTACTTCTTCAGCGACACCCCCTAGTTCTGTTCATGGACATGCTAGGATGTTGAGTGATTCTTCGCTCAACACTGAAATGGTAAACTCAGGGTTTGCGCCGCGGAGATCTGCCAGTGCCATGGGCGCAGCAGGCGGTTATCGTCAACCTATATCTGCGCAAAAGATTACTCACGATGCAGCCACACTCGATCGCCTGAGCTCTGGACGAGATATGCAGTCACGGTATAAGGCCGCACAGGAGATTGGTTTGGACACCTTGGGCGAGGACGAAGTTTCGACGGAATTCCACTCGGGAAGCGATAGCACAACCAAGCGAGACAGTCTGTTGGGACCCGCGCTGGGTGGCCCTACCAAGCCTCCTTTGACGCGGTCCGCATCAGCAGCACAGATGCGCGATCTGAAAGACCAGGTCGCGGATCTGAAAGGCAAGATATCGTCATTGAGAGAGCAGGCAAGGGTGGACACTATGCGACGACGCAGTCTTCAGAGCCTGCGAACCCCTAGTCCGTTTACTCACGCGCAGGCCGGCCAATGGTATACCGGACCTCAGAAGGATTCCTCGCCAGAACCTCTCACCGCGACCTCGGAGCAAGCTCCATGGAATGACCAGGCACCTAGTGTTGACGGAGATGACCAAGAGAAGGAAGTCGAGGCCATTGTTGAAGAGCCATCAACCAAGGATGATGAGTCAGTCGTTGATGGTTACGAAGCTGCGCAAGAGGCAATCCGTCAAGAAGAACGTCAGAAGGCTCTTGAGGCGATGGAAGCGAATGCGCATGCCGATCCCGCTGACGATATCTCCGACATGCACACCGAGGATGGCTTCGAAGACAGTGTTCAGGTCCAGGAGGAAGACGGCTACGATAGCGAGAGTGGCGATTCCCTCTACCACGATACATACCAAAACCCTGTGTCGCATGAAGACCGAGAGGACGCCTTCGATTATGAGCACTTCTTTCTTCACAGTGCCATGGGCACCATCAGCCAGCAGCGTCGTGGCAGCTTCAGTTCCGAGAGTTCTGTCGAGACGACCCGCGGACCCATCAATACCGATGAAGCGATCCGACCAAAGGCGCACAATAGGAGAGGCAGCGGCGACACGACTTCGACCATGGAGTCCTTTGCGACCGCTCAATCGGGCCGAGGAAGCCGTGTCAGCGGCAGTGGCACCGAGGAAGATTTGAAACAAGGCGTCCTCACTCCTCCAAGTGTCAGCCCTATCAGTGAGCGTACCGAAAGCCCGCCGACCGCCAAGAGGTCGGCAGCCGGAAGTTTCAGCGGCGGCGACGTGCTCGAGGAGATGCGAACCCGCGCGCGTGCTGGTTCCATTGCCTATCGCCGCCCAACGAGCACTCAGGCTGCTATGGGTCACCGACCGGGAACCGCCTCGTTCGATTCTACCGGCACCAACCGCAGTTTCCCGCTGGTGGGCAAGGCTCGTGTGAGCGTCGGGGGAGTCCTTACGCCCCAAGGATCTCCTGAGTTGGAGTTGAGAACCATTTCGGATGCCATCATGAGCGAAACGGCCAGCATCTGCGATAAAGAGAGCATTCACGGACCTGATCAGCTGGCCCCCATGACGCAGCTCGCAAAGGAGGATCAAATCCTTGTCGAGCGCTTCGTCGCCAGCCTGGGACGTTGCGTGCTGGGCTTGAGCGAAGCTGGGAAGGCCTCCGCCGAGAGTCGAATGTACAGAAGACGTCTCGATACGGCGCGCAAGATTTTGGAAGGTATGGGCGAAACTGCATAAGGTGTTTGTTCATTTTGTTTAGGCGATGTGCTTGGAGTATCTTGGTATCTACACAGCGGTAGGGGGGTGGGGAGGGGGGGGGTTAGTTGCAACGGCGCAGCTACATGGGCTTGATGCAGGAAATTGACGTTTGGCGCGTCAGAACGAATAACTGATAATGTCAAATGAAAAAAGGCGGGAGGCTGTGGTTCGAAAGGAGCTCCCGGCACGACACCGGTGAGGAGGATTTCTTTCCACCGATGAGGTCGCAGAAACGTTTTCCATTTTCTTTAGATTCGATACCCTTCTTGTACGTTTTTATTTTTTGGTGATGTGGCTGCGCGCCAGCCGCCCCCCTCCCTATTCTCTTCTTGTACCCCAAATTCGTCCATCTAGGATGGCAACACTCACATTCATTCTTCCTTTGTTTGAGAGACATTCAGTGTCTGAATACCTGTGCTGGGAACGTGTATCAAGAGTTTGGCGGACAAGCTGTAAATATTCACAGCACATTGTGGAATCGAAGCTTTTTCAGGCAGGCTCTGCTGAAATTTTGAAGTCGTATCCGCGCTTTGCAGCATCATAAGATGCTTAGTCAAGCGGTTGAGGGTTGTGCTAAGAGAGTTACTAGATCTGGTCGGCACCTAGCAAGGGTACTAAAAGCATGTGCTTTCTTGGCAAAATGTTTTTCAGTACTTCAGAGACATCTCCCAATCATGCTGCAGGGATTCTTCTCTCGACCAAGAGCCGCCAGTTTAGATGTTATGTCGTTGGATCTGGAGAGAAATTTGACTGTTCCCGAAGACCAGATGACAACTCGAGACCTGAGAAGGGTCCCTAGTAACTATATGGGACCAGGATCATCAGCACACGGCAGAAGTGAGCTCAGAGCTGGAATACCTAAGGAAGGTAGCTCGAGCACAAGCCCGCCCGTACCACGGCAACGAGCTGTCTTTTGGTCTATGGGTTGTTTACTGTTCTCATCCATATTTTCTATTTGGAGTATTGCGCAATATAACTCAAACATGCAGCCTTTCGAGAGATCTCTCTCCGTCCACAGCTGTTGGAGTTGATGACGTGCAGGTGCTCGAGGCGGGCTTGCTTTCCCTTGGGTTGTTCTTAAGGCGAGGTTCCCTCCCCACCGAAAAATAACACGACAACCACTACTTTACCTACCACCTTGCCTTTACCCCAACTGGCGCCACACCACACCACACCGCACATCGCCAACAGGCTCGTGCTTCCAAGGGTCCCATTGCTTTTTCTTGCCCTTTGCGCGCAGTTACAACAAACCTCACAACACCTGTTCACCGCGACGTTGTGCCTCTTTGCTTGTGCTGCAACAAGCCTGCCACAACATACCACAACACATACATACAACACCTGCATTGTGCCTAAAGGGGCCGTTTGACCTTTCAAATCCAGGGTTGTTTTCTTTATTTCAGCACGAGCAAATCCCCTACAAACACAAGCGCAGATCAACACAACCCACGATCCAACAACCGCACCTCGAAAAGAAGAACAACAAACAAGAAAACACATACCACCAAGTACAGGAACCAACAAAAGAAGCACACGACTCATTTCCCTCAAACCGAAAATGACATCCTCAGAACCCTCCGTAGCGAGCTTCCTCCTCCGCTCCCTCGGCCTGCCCCCAGAAGCCGTCGACTTCGTCCGCCGAAACGCCCTCGACCCGGCCTCGCCGGTGCAGGTCGCGCGCCAGCACCTGGTCCTGACGGCGTGCCGGGCCTTCGACGCGCTCTACCCGTACGTCGCGCCCGCGATCGACGCGACGCTCGCCTTCCTGCAGGACTCGCCGGAGCTGGTGTCGTTCGGGATCCTGCTGGGGCTGCTGGCGGCGACGGTGGTGGTGCTCAACTGGATCCGGCGGGTGGTCGCGTTCTGGACGACGCTGGTGCTGAGGGTGGCGTTCTGGGGCGCCGTGGTCGCGGTGCTGGCGGCCGTGGTGCAGAGGGGCGTGTTTGAGACGGCGAGGGACGCCGTGGTCGTCGGCGGCAAGGTCGTCGGGTTCGCGGCGGCGGTCAAGGATGTTTGGGTCAGCGAGTACAGGCGGTACGAGGAGGAGACGCTCGTTCAGGGGAGAAGACATCGGTGAAGAGTGGGGAGGGGTCGCAGTATTTTCGGGTTGGACTTCGTTGGGAGGCGGGAGCTCTACGAAAACGCCAAACATCGAACATCACGGCGGAAGACAAAAAAAAACCGGGCAGAGGGCAGAGTTGCTCCCGAGGGAAGGGAGAATGGCATTGGATATGCGCCTAAAGTGGAAAGAGGATGGATGGATTTGCGAATTCCCCGGGAACGCATGCGATACAGATTACACAGGACGTCGGGCGCATTGCCAGATGGGAAACACGATTATGAATGAGTCAATGTGAAAAAAAAAATCAATACCAACGCCAACGCTATGCGAAGCAGCCTTGTCCCTCTACACTCCATCCGCGACCTCCCTCTACTGCTTAAAAGTCTTAAGACTCCCCCGCCTTTTGGTATCAATCCTCCAGCATCCACAAGCCCCCCCCCTCCCCCCCCCTTCTCCCTCTCACCCGGACAGCTCTTTACTCGTCATCCTGGGGCTCGAACTCGTCGTCGGCCATCTCCTTGGGCTCCTGCGCCTCGTGGTACTGGATGATGTCGTCAATGTAGCTCAGGATCGCACCCACGCTCTCCTCGTCCGTCACGTCCAGCTTGAGGTAGTTGACCATGCTGAAGCTCTCAATCAGGCCCGCAACGGCCCTGTTCAGCCTCTGGAAGCTCTTGCCGCGCATAACGAGGTCCCTGTCGTGGACGTCGCCCCGGCCGTCGTCGAGCTCGCCGCCGGCGGCCGCCATGGGGTCGTCGTCGAGCAGGCCCGTGTCCGGGGTGAGGAAGCGCTTGAGGTCGCGCTTGCGGACCTGGTCCTTGACGAGGTCCATCTTGGAGAGGACGTTGAGGTGGGGGATCTCGAGCATGATCATGGCGGACATGGCGCTCAGGGTGCCGGCGAAGAACTTTGCGCGGTCGACGACGAAGGTGGCCTCGAGCAGGTAGGTGGCGCACAGGCGGATGTCGAGGTTGCCCGGGTTGGAGAGGTAGCGGGCGAGGGCGGGCAGGATGGGCACGTGGGTGTAGAGCTCGATCTGGCCGGGCATGTCGAAGATGATGAGGTACTCCTCGGTCAGGCTGTCGAGGGCCTCGGTCAGGAAGTCGAGGTTCTCCATGAGGAACTCGAAGCAGTAGATGAGGCCGCCGTTGGGGCCCAGGCCGACCTCCTCCATGGCGTCGTGCAGCGAGATGAGGTCTTTGATGTCGAGGTCCGGGGCGTGCTCGAAGGATTCGGCGGCCGGGTCGAGGTTGACGTAGAAGGCGGAGCGGCGGTTGAGGTTGAGGTGGGTTATGAGGGAGGCGCAGAAGGTGGACTGGGAATCATGGGCATGTTAGCACTGCCGCTCCGGCAAAGGAGTGTTCCGGCTTTCGGACACGGAAGATCGGGGGCGTGGAGGGGAACGGGGGTTTGCTTGAGTTCATGGCGGCCAAGGCCGAACGAAGTATGTTTCGGCACGGAGGGCGGACGGAGAAAGGGAGAGAGGCTCACCTTGCCGGCCCCGGCGGGGCCCATGACCATCACGCCGTACTTGCTCATTATGGGCGCGCGCAAGGGGTGCGTGTCTGGTTGAGGTTTGGGACTTGCGGACGGGGGGTATGTAAGGGTAGTTGGGTCAAGCACGTGTGTGGGCGGGCAGTCGGGGAGTTGTGGTTAAGTGGTTTTTACTTGATTCAAGATCGGCCAAAAAAAAAAAAGTCACGTAGGTTTTCTATGGATTACCCCGCCATGCAGGAACGGGCGCGTATCAAGGATCGCGGTGATCGGCCTTTTCCTCTCTGCGCGCCACCTTGAGTCGGTGGCTGTGGCATTGTAGAATAAAATTGGGTTGCTCAGAACGGAGGAACAGCGTATCCGTTCTGTTTCTGTTTGTACGTACATACGTACGTCAAGCGGACTCTGTCATCGCTATGTAATCCTCGATGGCCGGGGGTTGACAACGAAGGAGGGGAAAATTTTCCTTTCTGATAAGGTAGAGAGCATGCGATAAGCCACCAGATACTTACTTCTCTTACCTTTTTTTTTTTTTTAACTTTTCTCCCCTCTGCCACCCACTCAGAGCACAATAGGCGGCCACACGGCTTTCTGCGGAATTTCGGTCCAATGCCGCTCGCACGTGTGAGGCTTGGGAGGGGCACATTCTCACAGCCCAAAATAAAGATATGCCACAGGCCGGGGCACGAGTACGGCTTAGCTCCGTTTCGACAGCGGTTTCTCAGTTGTCTGACGATTCAACAATGTCCGACACGTTCTTTCTGCACCCCTGCTCTGCGTGCTTTGGGAGGTGCTGCTGAAAGTACGGTACACACGACCTAGGTATTAGAGGGAGGGGGGTATGGATGGAGGGGCAGTTCTCTCGGAATGCGAGAATCTGCAGAAAGAATACGCCGAGGGAGGGCAGGCTTTGGTCCCTCGGCGTAATGGTCAACGGGCGAGGCGAGCTGACGCAAGGCTTCCATGCTAGGGTCTGACGAAGGAATGTCGCCGATGAGTCGGCGCGTGCCGCTGCCATTTCTTTGGGAATTCCCGACTCTTTCCCTTTTTTCTGTGTTCCTGTCGCGAAGGAAGAGGCGTACCTGCGACTACTTTAGTTGCTCACTATCTCTCTTGATGGCCTGGATGGGGGGACTTTGCAACGGCATTGTCGGACAATGAATGCATTGGCTAAGGTAGATGGCGAGGCCGGCTGAGTCGAAGTCAATAGACTTCTCAAGGGTTTCAACTCCCGCAATTGCCAACAGCAATTGCGCGATTGTTGCTGGGCTTCAGGCCAGCTCATGCAGAACTTTAGCTTAACCAGCAGCAGCAGGCCACTCTCACTCAACTCGAGAGACTGGAGGAAAACGAAACACTCTGACAAAATAATGCCCGAGCTCCTTCGGGCAGACGAGGATGAGGACGGCGTTGAGGTGTGCACCCCAGTGGCTGTGTAAATCTCGCCGCCTGTGGGACAAGATACTTCCTTCACTTCACTGCTGGCAGCTGGAGGCCGGGCCGGCCCCGGATGCGCTGCTACGTAGTGGAGGAACTCGACACCACTTCCCTTCCAAACGAGAGTGAGTTGGTGGACGTTGCTAGGCCCTCCGACTAAGAGAAGAATTGGTGGAAGGCGGTCAAGGGAGAGAAAGTCGTGAGGATGGCGCAATCTGGAGAATTTTGGGTCCCCCCCCCCCCTTCGACAGGGCTGGTACATAGGGATGGAGGGGTCGGCGAGACGCGCTACTTTGACTTCCGCAGCAGTCTGGTGCCGGTCAATGTACCTTTGGTCTACTCCGGCTGTCGGTATAGGTTTCTCCCACGGTTAGTCCGCTTGAGCTTTTTGGCAGAGCAGAGGGGCAGCAGAGCGAGCAGAGAGAGCAGGAAGGGGGGGGGGAGGGGAGTAGCGAGATAGAGAGAGATTTCTTCCCAACCGTCCCAAGGTCTCTGCTTCTTTTAAAGCCCGAACGGCCACATCTCCCGCTCTCTCTTCCTTAACTCTTTCCCTTTCTACATCCACAACAACCTCAACCCTTCCTCTGGTTCTCCATCCTCTCCAGGTAAGCAATTGGCCTCTCAGCACCGAGCTCTGAGCTCCCGCGCCCATCCGTCCGTTCTCCACTATAGCAAAGCTGACCCCTCGACCCAGAAGTAGCTCTTTTTCCTCTTGCTATTTCCATATAGCCCCTCGGTGCCCCGCGTCGGTAGATTTTTACCGCAACCGAATCTTTTTTTCACTTCATCTTTTTTACTTTCCCCCACATTCTCCCTCCCTCCCAAAATCCCATCTCCAGCCAAAATGTCTGCCAACGGCGTCAACAGCAACGGCATTGCCAGCCGCAAGCACTACAACGAGGGCAACTTCCTCTTCACCGTAAGCAAACCCGCGCCGCCCCAAAACTGCTGATGCGGTCATGGGACACTGCAAAGTAAACCGCCGAACCCCTGCTAAACTCTCCGATATAGTCCGAGTCCGTCGGTGAGGGTCACCCCGACAAGATTGCCGATCAGGTCTCCGATGCCATCCTCGATGCCTGCTTGGCCGAGGACCCCCTCTCCAAGGTCGCCTGCGAGACCGCTACCAAGACCGGTATGATCATGGTCTTCGGCGAGATCACCACAAAGGCCAAGCTCGACTACCAGAAGGTCGTCCGCCAGGCCGTCCAGGACATCGGCTACGATGACTCCTCCAAGGGTTTCGACTACAAGACCCTCAACCTGCTCGTCGCCATTGAGCAGCAGTCTCCCGACATCGCCCAGGGTCTCCACTACGAGAAGGCCCTTGAGCAGCTCGGCGCCGGTGACCAGGGTATCATGTTCGGCTACGCCACCGACGAGACCCCTGAGCTCTTCCCTCTCACCCTCCTCTTCGCCCACAAGCTGAATGCTGCCATGTCCGCTGCCCGCCGCGACGGCTCCCTCCCCTGGCTCCGCCCCGACACCAAGACCCAGGTCACCATTGAGTACAAGCACGACAACGGTGCCGTTGTCCCTCTCCGCGTCGATACCGTCGTCGTCTCTGCCCAGCACTCTGAGGACATAACCACCGAGCAGCTCCGCAAGGAAATCAAGGACAAGATCATCAAGAAGGTCATCCCCGAGAAATACCTCGACGACAAGACCGTTTACCACGTAAGTAGCGCACTTGCTTTTGACGGTTTAGCAACAGACACTAACCCCCCTCACAGATCCAGCCCTCTGGCCTCTTCATCATCGGTGGTCCCCAGGGTGACGCCGGTCTGACCGGTCGCAAGATCATTGTCGACACCTACGGCGGCTGGGGTGCCCACGGTGGTGGTGCCTTCTCCGGCAAGGACTTCTCTAAGGTCGACCGTTCCGCCGCCTACGTCGGCCGCTGGATCGCCAAGTCACTCGTCGCCGCCGGCCTCGCCCGCCGTGCCCTCGTCCAGCTCTCCTACGCCATCGGTGTCGCCGAGCCCCTCTCCATCTACGTCGATACCTACGGCACCTCCGACAAGACCTCGGACGAGCTCGTCCAGATCATTCGCAACAACTTTGACCTACGCCCCGGTGTCATCGTCCGCGAGCTCTCCCTCGACCGCCCCATCTACCTCCAGACCGCCAAGAACGGCCACTTCGGTACCAACCAGAGCTTCACCTGGGAGCAGCCCAAGACTCTCAAGTTCTAAGCGCGTCCTCCTGCGCTTAGCTGGACCGAGCAGGATTTCTTCAACAAGCTTCCTGCATCATTTGCAACGACCTAGACGTTTATAATAATTTTGATATTCAAATGCGGACAGGCAAAATCAAACCACGGCGTACGGTTCTCAACGAATCCCGGTTAAGCCTTTGCGGGGTAAAGGCAACACGAGGTCTTCTTTTTGGAAGGGGGTTTTTTTTTTCTTCAAAGGTGTTTATAAAATTCCAAATCTTTCACGGTAAAACAATGGGAGCGGTGGCGTCTTTCAACAAAGACAATCAAGCGGGACAGTGGGAAAAATCTGTCCATTCTTCTTTTTCTTTTTTTTTGTTTCTTGCAATGCATTATGAGAGATACCCTTCGGATTGTTCGAAAGGGGCAACAAAGAAAGCATCTACATCGGCGTTAACGGGGAAACAAAAGAACTTCAACATCTTTTCTTTCCTAGTTTTCTAGCCGATTCCATCTCTTGCAGTTATGGGCTAGGGGATGAGAGACGAAGACGGAGGAAGGTCCATTCTTCTCCTCCGTGGTGTGTGGAGGCGTTGCAGATTGGTAGACCGTTTGGGCTACTTGAATAGAGAGAGTTTCTCGGATCCTATTTTCCTGCTACATGATCGCGGAATCGCTTTGCATGAACTACTGACCGCTTGACACCTAGAGCTTCGTGTGTTTACCCTCTTGCTCACCGTTTCATCGGTCTGCAAGGGAGAATGAGCGTAAGTCAAAGTCCTCGACCACAACAGCTGCTTGTTTCCCACCACCAACATGATGCATCTCGCACGCCATTACGCTGTGCGGTGTGCCTGCGTCTCAGCGACAGGCTCCCTTCTGAGACATAGGAGTGAGCTCCGAGTGGGTTTCATCGGCCTTCGAACTTTCCGGCAAATAACGGCGCGGCCATGTCTCTGAACCACAAAAAGGTTCAACCTACCGCGTCTGTCCGCGTTTGGCGTCACCAAAGTAAATATATTTAATAATACTATATAAACTTTATTGTACTTATAATATCTCAACCTTCATCGGGACGCGCCAACATTTTTTCTCAACACGGGCTATTCTCTCGCCAGACGTAGGGTGAGTGACGGTGGTGGCTAGGTCTCCCGGTTGATAAAGGGCAGTGCGAAGATTAGAGACTAGACCACGGGCTGGGCTAGCTAGCTCACTTGAACGGGGCGCGTGTGACTCTCCTCGAACTTGCAGAATCAGTGACGATGTGTCTGGATTGTGCTTCATGCAGACTGGTATAGGACAGAAGCGAGTATCGATAGCGATAGGCCGAGAGGAGAGCGCGTGTGGAAAAGGCCCCTATCACATCACTTTCGTAATTTTGATCCTGTTGTCTCCGGTGTCTCTCTGTGGGATACACGGGAGGGACTGGAAGGAACAGGGCAGTGCGCCTGATCTATGCCAGAGTTGGTTGACATTACAGTTGTTTCGATTATTAATGCTATACTTTTTTTTTCCTCCTTCACCTCTTCGAGCAAATCAGAAGTTTCTTAAGGAGTTTTCTAGCAACATAGCTTATAACTGCCAGCCCTTTAACTAATATTAATGAAATTAGAAGGTTATATTATAGTAATGCAGCATGTTACACGCTTGAGATATTACTTAATGCAATGCGAGCAGTAAGTTCTCCTATAGAAAATGATATAATTAGACCTTGCTAATACTATATATCTTTATCTATATACTCTTCTTGTCTGGGTTCCTGCAAGAATAGTGATTGAACTAGAGCCGCTTCTGCGTTCACTTAATCCTAGAAATAATGTCGCCCGATCCTATGCAGAATGTGCAGATGTGCAGGTGCATCAATGGTTTCTTTGAGTACACGCAAGTGTTGGAACTAATACGCTAGAAGAGGTGACAATGCGTGATTACAAACAGCAACAAATGGCAGTAATTGTCATGCATTCATGCTTCTCCTCCAAGAGACATCAAGTCACCATTCATTCAGTCTGCAGCAAGACATCTGCAAACTTGCTTTAGAGAGGAAACAGATTCCTTATCTCATCAACCATTGGCTGTGTGAATTGTGAGTTTGGAGATCTTGGGTGTACCAAGACGGCCTGCTCAGGAGTGGAATGGCTGGCTTTGGTGCGCTTTGTCGTTGTGAGAAACATCTGGGAAAGCTGCCGTTGATGTGTTTGCGGTATGGCGGGGACTGTCCAGAATGGAAAATCGTCCACCTTGTCTTGGAAACTTCTCGCATCACGTAATCCCGCCTCTGCTTCCAAGTTCCAAAATCCAGTTCAAGAACCAGGTTCAATCGCGTGTCTGACTTCAGAATTTCGCTGAAGAAGGTCCAGTTCTCGAGATGAGAGCCAGCCGCAAGGAAGCCAAAAGAAAAAAGGTTCACTGATGGTTTGCCTCAGTCCAAATATGCCGCTCTCTGATTATTATAATAGAGGAGGAAAATACTTAGCCAATAGTGCAAACGAAGAAGGGGGATGCACTCTCGAGCGGCGACGCGAAATTATTTAGTCGATGGTAGGCCATGTCGCGATTGCATATGGCCACAGAGTTGGTATGCTGCCCAAAGGAAGTAAAGAAACAGGAGATGACCGCGGGAATATATATTTTACTTGCTCGTGAGAAGTCTAATTCCAGCAGTCGGCTTGACCCCTGTATACTTAGGCAGTATTCCTTTCACTAGTGAAGCTGTGCTGATACATATTTCAGAGAATGGCAACAACACTGGTTTGATGACTTTGTAGTTTGATTAAAACAACTACGGAAATAGCGATAAGAGCTTGTATATATACCGTATACGGAGAGCGTATTTCCGTACCTAGGGGCAAAGGAGGTAGTTGCCTCTTTCACCGGTCTTCTGAACAACTAGCGAGGAACTGAACGGCAAACCAAGTCACCTTATTTTTGCAACCGGCTGGGCGTAGAAGAAATATTTTACCGCCCTTTGAATGATTGGCTTGCAGTACCTACCAGCTGGGTTTCACGGATCGTCATTCCCATTGCATACATTATCTCCTTCTCGTCATCGAATGGTGCCAGCTTTGGCAGGACAACAAGTCGCAGCTTCCCCTGAGAATGCCCCGCCGCAGATAAATAATAACCCAATGTTTGAGCCCTCGGCAAGACAAGATCGAAAACCCGGCAAGCAGTGTTAGGTTCGTTGTTGCCTGCGCCTTGGGCGCCTCTGGCAAGTTGCTGGTTTCGAGACACGAAATCAGTAGTGGTGTCTGGCAAGTGCTCTTTGTTGTTGGGCAAAGAGGCGAAAAGCCCATGGCGTCTCCGTCTATACAGATACCAATACACCAACACGGCTGATGGGAGATGAATAGTGACGAAAGAGGGCACGTCCTTGAGCTCCCTCGTTCCAGTACGCCAATCCATTGAACCTGCGAAGCTTTTGGATCTTTGCAGGAGATGGGGAGCGCTGAGGGTTTTATGTCTAATGCCAAAGACAGCAGCAATGATTTGAGAAAAAGGACGATATCTCCTCTTCGTGCTGAAATTTATATGCATCCCACGGCGAGCTGTCGATTTTGCGTATGCTGCAAAGTTTCAAGCTTGGTAAGACGGTTCCCGGTGATAGTTTACGCGAGATCGTAGTTTAAAAGCAGTTAATGTTTCGAGGTTACCAGCCCAGAGATAGTGTTGTCATCAGGACCGTCGAGAGGATAGTGAGCAAGGCTTTCGGCGGACGTCCTCATTAGTGGCGGTTTGGGAAACCGGGCCGCATTCGGAGTCAGGAAACAGTTGCAGAGCCGTTAAACTGCGCAGCTCGCCTATCTCCGGCATTCCCGTTGACCAAGTATTCCAGGGGTCCCGAGTCAGATCAGTGAGTTCTTCAAAAGCTCATTCAACCCTTTGACTGCTTGCAGTGGCAACAGTGCTAGAGTTCCACGTTTGCTCAGTTATAGGTAAAACCTCGAGGGCAGAGGCGCAGCAGTGGGAGACTTCGGCCCAGCAGACGCAATGCAGTAGGAGACCTTCGATAACACCCTGTAAAGACGACCTCCTTGCGAAATTTGCAGACGAAAACGTAGCTCGTGGCAAACCCAGGTTTTTAATCGCCCAAGTATGAGCTTTAAAATGTTGGAAACTGAGGCAAGTTTGACTACGCAGTCAACAGCCAACTTCGGCTTGAGGCGCCACGACCTGCCGCAGATGCGTCAGCTTTCGTCGTCAGGGAAGTCAGCTATCGTCATCTAAAGTATATTTGCTTCTGTCAGAAGTATAGCGTTCTAAGTACAACAGAATGCCTTCGATGCTCTTATCCAGAGCGTGTTCCAATGAAGACTTGACGTCAAAAAGTCCAACGGCTATCTAGAAGTCCTAGGTCGCGAATGGTCCCAGGGTGCACTCCAAAGCTAGTGCCTTTTCTTTCTCTCCAAGCAACCCCAAAAACGACAGCCCGGGGGCAGATGTTCGATTCCTTGCCCGAATAGGTTCGTCCATTGGTGACAGTACGCGTAAATTGTCAATTTTGTAACCCCTTCCAGTCCAGAATGGATCGCAAAGTTGGAGTTGCTCTCCAAGGCTGTGTAGTGTAGACCAAGTCCGAAATGATCATAATCCGAGTGACGATGGCGAGAGACAATGTGTGGTGGAAGGAGTGTGCGGTGGAATTAACGGTTGCGGTGTTGGAGGGTCCAGGAGCAATGATCATTGAAAAAGACAAAAATGACAAGCAAAAAAGAGAAATAATATCGAACAAGACAAAGCTGGACTATCCCATGGCAATTTCTGCAAATTCTGTGCGGCAGAACGTAAAGTCGACAATATTTTCGTCGGTGCACAGCTGTAATGCCTTCGTGAAGCTGAGATGCTGGATGGCAAAAGACTGATTCCGAGCGAGAAACTTTCAGACATTGAAAGAGTTGGGTGGATATTGATGAAAAAAACAAAAGGGTTGGAAGCGGCGTTTTAGACCGTGGCTGTCTCGCGCCAAGGGACGTAATCGTCAAAGCCGGGGATGAACATCGTCTGGACATCGTCATCGGACATGTCGTCTGGGATCTCCATAGCAAAGCCAACAGGAGGGAGCTTGGGCTCGCAGAGCGAAGACTGCGTGTCATCGGTCGCGGTGGAAGTTTCGAAAGGAGGAGCAGAATTATGAGAATATTCGTACATTTCTTCCGACTTTCGACGCGCCGAAAAGTCTGTGCCACTGGTTGAGAATCGGCTCTTCGACTGGGTTGAGCCGCTCTGAGGCTGTCTGGGATGACACGAGGTTTGACCCGAAGACTTGTTCGCGCATTGTGATTGGGGACGCTGCCGAGCATGGCCGGAATCCGAGGCAGACTGGCCAACATACTCTGTTGAAGAGCATTGCCTCGGCCCGGCAAATGGGGTCTTTGAATCTCTCTGATTGAAAGTCTTTTTCTCAGGATAGAAACTGTGCCGGCTGTTCCCGGAGCATGTGTCAGTTGGACCATTTGAACGCGCATGGTTGTCCTGAGCGGAGTAAACATCCGAATAGTGAGCAGGTTTAGTTTGATTGGCAAAGGAGGTGTTGCCGGGATGGGTAGACCAGTCATTATGCGAAAGTTGCTCGAAGCTATTGCGGTTGCTGGTGTGATATTGAGATGGACGAGTGTCGCTGAAGGCTGCGAAGGCGGCTGGGCGGGATCGATTCTCCTTTCCTTGGTCGAATAAGAAGCTTCCACTGCTACGCGGCTGCCATTGTCTGTTGCCAGGGTCAGATCGCTTCTCGTTCAAGAAAGTCGCATCACGATCGCGAATGTTGGAGAAGTAGTCGCCCCATTTGCTGTGCGAGCGTGGCTGATCGTTGGTGTTAGAGCCTTCAGTGGCGTATGAACGTTTGGGAGGCGATCCGGCGAGCGGGCTGCTGCAGTATGCTGACTTGCTAGCTGTAAAGACGCCCTGTCCGACCGGTGGCGTGCTCCAGGAGTTGAAGCTCTCTTCATCGGGGTTGTAGCGTGGTGGTTGCATGGGCGGTACTTGAGACTGCCTGGCACAGAAGCCATCCGGATCTCTCAGAGGGTCATTGAGCGGAACAGCTTTCTTTCCATCACGAAGATTCTCGTGGTACTGCTCGTGTTGAAACTTCGAGTAAGTATCATCGCTCTGTGAGTGCTGTCGCTGCCAATAAGTGGGAGAGGTACGAACCTCCACGCGCTCGTTAAATGTGGCCCGTTTGGAGGGCGAGTTCTGCCCAGAGCAGGATGAGGATCCGAGAGCACCCTTCTCCCCAATCTTTGTGCCTGCCTTTGGTGTAATTTGCGGGCTAGGCGTTCGAGGTACAACGGTAGCTTGAGCGGCGGCTGTCGGAACATCGGTGTCAACATCTTGCGTGGCAGCTTGCCCCAGGATTGATACGTCAGGAGCTTCCTCCACTGATGGTGGCCGATAGTTGATACTGCTCTCAGAAGCCACATCATCACCAGCGATCGGAACGTGACGTTGCAAGGCGGCCAGACTTTCCTGAGTGATCGCGGTCTCATGGATAGAGCGACGTTTGTGTCGTCGAGCTTGGACGCATCTTGAGGGAGAAACGTCGGCCGATTCGTGACAGGATGTGCGGGAGTCAGCTAGGCACTCGGCATGGCTGCTCGAGGAAATACTCTCGCTTGCACGTTTGTTGGTCCCATGTTGAATAGAATGGTCCGGTGTTTGCGCATGGGGATGCTCATCTGAATCCTCGTCCGAACCGGAGTCGCTCTCATCAGATGACTGGCTCATGTCAGTGGGAATGATCCGTTTTGGGATGAACTGTGAGGACTCACGAAACCAATAACAGTCTCCGTGGGAATGATAGCCTTCTGGGATCTTCGCTTCATACAATGGGTACAGAAGTTCTTGACAGGTAGCTGTCCACGCTTGATGGGATGATCTTTGTTGAAACGAGAAGATCTAGCAAAGCCGCAACCGAAGCAGAAATGGCCGTAATGCTTGAGCTTCTTGTAGTCGCCACTAGTCAAATGCTTCTCATGGCAGGAGGTGCAAAAATTGCGCCAGTCCGGCTCTCCAGGGCGAAATTTGCGAATCTTGTGGTGCTCGTCAGATCGACGGATGCCGCATTCGCAGCAGTAGTAGCCATCGTTGTTGTCGTCGAGGTGAACAGAAATCTCAGACTCCTAGTCGCGAGTTTTATCTCTTCTGCCGTTCTTTTCGTCTGCTTTGATGTCGCTCCGGGCATGCGTTGAGGCTGTTGCTCGGGAGGCGTCCTGGACTTGAGCCGCCGAAGGCTTGAGGGCTGCAGAAGATGCGATGAGGCTCGCATTAGAGTTGTTTGGATGAACCATGAATTGCTTCTGAGGGTTAGCATGCAAATTTTTCCCGGACTCTGCATAGCCTATTTGCCCTGCAGCAATTTGCGAGTACGCTTTGGGGCCAGTTGATGCGCGGCTCGATCTGATCCGCCTGCGACGAGGCTCTCGATTCTTGATCTCACACGCACCGTCTTTCCGATGGACATGTAGACGATCGGGCGATATGTTGCGAACGGCTGCTAAGATCATGTCAGTTGTGTCGATAAAAAAAATCGTGAAAATCTCACAGCGAAGACGAGAAGACCCCACGCCTTCCCTCACAGCCGGCGCTCGCTCTCTTGGCGCCATATTATCTTGCTCCGCAGCGACGTCTTGCAAGGCCTGCGCGTATCTGATGCGGCGTCAGCAAGCAATTCAAGAAATCTGAGGGGTTTCCCTCTGGCGTCGTTGTTGTGACCAAAACCGACTGGAGTGTTGAAAGTGAGGAAGGTCCTGGGTCAGGGCGAAGGGAGGTGCTCCCAGTTAAAGTGGGTCGACTGAGCTCCTTCCTACCGTCCTGGTCGATTGACGCAGAAGAATAACCGTCAAATACAAGTTCGGGCAATTTTTGGAAAAGTACGTACCGTCTGTTGTTGCAATGCTCTCTGGAAGCTAGCATTGGACCTCCCTGAGGATGTCCCACAACCTAGCCATAGCTACTTGTTGCCAGAAGATCGATAAGCTAGCCAAGAGCCATTGGGTTCAATGATTGTTGATGTTGGGTCTGTCTACGGCGAACAGGACGTCGTTGGAAGGGATTGTCGAAAAGATAAATTGGCCACAGGTTGGCGATGGTGCAAGGGCTTACTGAGTGCTCCAAACACTTCAGCTTAGTGACGCTGCTTGATGAAGCATCCCCGAAATCCACTCCGCACGTAGGGGCTAAATCGCAAGCTTGCCAGGACTGGGCCCAAACTGGTATCTCAACTTGGGAAGTAGAGTGCTAGATATCTTTCAACACAGCACATATATGTTGGATGTTTGATTAGCCAGTCCAAAGCTCTCATCTCTCGGCGCCTAGGTTAACGTCATCCATCTCACAAGCCTCTGCAAAACAATAGAAAGACATGCACAAAGAACCATAACCATTCGTGATCAAGTAATGTACATTTACCAGAGTGTGCTTTTTTGTCTACAAGTGGAATCTATTGCCACCTTATCCCAGTCCTGATACAAAGAAATTGTGAAATGTTCTCAAGGTAGTTGTGCTGGGGAGGTACCAGCTTAGTCCACTCTGAGGACTCTGGGACCACGTTTCTTCTTCAGCGCCTTCCTCTTCTGGCCTCTCTCGAAGGCAGCAGCAGCCGCATGATCACGGCCGACATTGTCAAGGTCCTTCACCTTGTAGATACGGATAATCCAGTTCTCGCTGGTGAAAGCCTCCTCCATGGTGTCAAGGGTAGGACCGACATCGGGGAGGCGGACACCACGGACACGGTCCTGAGCCTGGCCTTGAGGGAAGAGGGAGTTGTAGTTGTAGTAGGACATCTTGTACCTATGCGTGTGTAAGTTTGGGTTCAATCGCAGGGGCATCAAAATCACTTACATCAGGCTGTTCTTCATGGTCTCGGTGGCACCATCATCAACTCTGTACTCGCCACGGGAAGTGAAGAACTTGCGCTCCTGAACCTCCTCGGGCCAGATGCCCTCAGCGATACGAACCATCCACAAGAACTTGTTGATGTCGTCTCCGGAGTAGCCCAGAAGACCGCCAAAAACAACAAGAACGTAGTCAACCTCGTGCTGGCGCATGATGGGGTAGCTGACCTCCTCGCGGGAACTCATTGCCTTACCAACAGTAGCAATGTGGGTGTTGTTCCAAGTGTTGTTGTCAACCAGGGTAGGGCGGTCAGCCATGCCACCAATCTGGTAGCCGTAGTCCCACCAGGACATGATCTTGGCGTCCTCCTTTGTGTTCTGGCGCAGCCATTGGTAAGCCTCACGGTAGTCATCAATGATGTGCTGGCTTCCGTCGGGCATTCTGCTGGCGAGAACGACGGAGGGCGATGAGTAGGCGTTGGAGGTAACCCAGGTGCAGTGCAGAACGAAGAGCAGCAGGAAGATGGACATTCCACCAACAACGAGACCCTTGGACAGGAAGGTGTAGATTCCGACGAGGGGCTTGCTTGTTGACTTGAGTCCACCCTTGGCCTTCTTGGGAGTTGCCTCGGCAGCCTCATCACCCTTGTATTCCTCGGGGTTGGGAGACTTGGCGACCATATAGGTATCCAGAATCTGCGAAGCAGCAATGGCGGCCGCAACGCACACAATGGGGGTCAGGGTAAGCATCAAGCGAACCATGACACCGGCGAAGTAGCTGCCAAAAAGCGCATAGACGATAACGAAGACGTGCTCGTCCTTGAGGTCCTGGAAAAGGAGATAGACACCGGCGGGGAAGAGCCAGATGAGCAGGTTGAGATCGAAGAAGAACGCGGGCCAGGCAGTAGGCTGGTGCTCAGAGACGGAAGCGATAATGGGGATGTGAATCTTGGCGTAGCCAGTGTCCCAAAGAGAGTAGAAACGACCGCCCCAGGGAGCAATGTAGCCAAGCGAGGTCAAGGCAACAAGTCCAGCCAGCGCAAGACCAAAAGTGCCAGCCAGGAAGGTGTAGAGGAAGGTTTGGAACTGACGGCTGGGAATCGCGCTTCGCACGTAGTCGATGAAGGCAATCAGCTGCAGGAATCCGAACATACCTGATCATGTTAGCGTGATACGGAATGGAGCAATTGTTCGACATACCCAAAGCCGGCATGTGCTCACTGGTCTTAACAGGCAAGAAGCCGACGAAGGGAATTTGCATGCTGGCCAAAGTACCCAAGGCATACCACGTGGTGTAGCTGACGTAGAGACGGGTGCTGTAGCGACCCATGCAGACCAAGGTCAGAGCATGCAGAGGCAGCATGCAAGTAATGAAGGCATAACCACCCCAGGAGGCGACCATGTAACCGTAGAAGAGGGCGCAAAGAGCTCCCCAAAGCATGGAGCCCAGCTTCAATGCCTTGATCCACAGGTAGAAGGTGAAGACGAGAAGGAAAATGGCGATAGCCTCGTTGTCGTAGCTGCCGGCAACGGATCTCGAGATGTAACCGGGAGAGATGCCCATGAAGGCAGCGGCAAGAAGACCGGCCGAGGGCGAGGTGGTCATCTCATTAGTGAGAAGGTAGGCGGCGAACGCCGTGAGGCCGGAGAAAGCTGGCGCAAGGAGCACACAGATGTTACGGATATCGACGGGGACTGTAAGAGCTCGAAGCGCGTGGTAGATGGCGCCACTGGTCACCATGAGACCAGGGTAAAGAGTTCCTCCAGTAACCCGACCAAGAGGATGCCATGTGCGGTCGTCGAACCAATCCCAGAACTTGTAGAATCCATTGGCCACGAGATACTTGGTCGCTCTGAAGTTAAACCAGGGGTCGACTACGAGGAGTTAGTTTACGAGCTGCGGGAGGGAATCGCGCGAGTGGAACAAACATTCGTGGATAATACTCTCGAACCCTGATCAATTGGAGTTAGCATTGAGTCCACGTCACAATAGGATTTCCGTGAGCTGCCAGCTACTTGCCGATTGGCGCTGGCAAGTGGACAGGAGGCTCTGGAGCAATCGTGTCGAGGGGCACCTACGAATAACGGAGAAAAGACGGCTTGCAACGGCAGCAGCTGCAATCAAGCCCAGAATGATGACTCTGAGAAGGGCTCTTGTGTTCTGTGCGCTGCCTCCGGAGAGGGCTTCCAGAGGTTGGGCCGTCATTGTGGCCGCGGGTGGTGAAGAGGCAGTGGCCTTGAAAGTTGAAGATTGCGTACTCTGAAATGTATCTGGCGACGACCACCTGTCTCACTGGGGACCAGAGAAGGACAGCTTGGAGCTTATGCACCTGAGTCGTTGTGCAGGGGTGGGTGCACGGTCCAACAGGTGCCGAGCCGTTCAAGCCGCGTCCCACCGGCAGCTGTGGTAAGGTAGGTAGTCGTGGCTTCCGTCAGTGATGTGGGGTCACGTGCCTCGGACTAAGGATTTCCCAGGGAGGGAATCCGGGGGTGCCCGGTGCTCCGGATCTCGGCCGTGACGGGATAGTGTCATTGCGACAGCTCCAGCCTCTGAGGACAGCGTTGATGGATTGTGCTCTTTTCGCGAGATAATAGACATGGCCCACAGAATTTTTAACCATCGTAATTCACGAACCCGAATGTAGTCTTAAATATCGGCTCAGAGGATTTGGTATCCCTCGCAAGACGACATGAACGTACGGACGGGACGAAAGGAACCACAGAACCACACATGTTCTGCGATAAGCTCCAAACACCCATACAATCAAACTACATCTGACCCTTCAGGCGAAAAAACCATACAGCAATCCTCATCTTTTAGTTCTCGGCAGGTGGATTACCAAACATAGTGACACGAAACCGTCTACCAGACCATCGATATCTGAGAATCCCAATACTTGTACAGTACAGAAGAAAATTCGATTGATGGAATCCAATGGCTCGTTCCTTGGAATTGTCATCTAGTAAAGCGTATTGTACACATGTACATCGGGTAAACAGAGGCATAAGGAAAATGTCTATGCAGTGACGTCGGGCGTGGTGCCAACCATGCACCTACTGCTGCCGAAAGACCGTATTATGGCGTCCATCGGTAGGACTCTTCGCGTTCTTATTTTTTTGCGCAGGCGTATCCCAGTTCCCGACCCCGTCTATCCGTTGTGCAAGCCGTCCTCCCCCCAAACACTATCCTCCTCCACCTCACGGGTTCTGCTTCACCAAGTTGTCGAAGAAGGCCTCAAGGTCAAACTTGGGGTCCATGGGGTCTTGGGTGACTATGCATCGTGTCAGCTTCGTAGGTCCTGCCACCGCGGGTAACCAGGGTCGTCGCGTGGATGTTGCGCAGTGCTCTTGCGACGCTCCAACCTGAGAGATACGCACCTCCGGCATCCGCAGCCTTGACAGGCGAGTTCTTCTTGGCGAACTCGGCCTTGGCTTGCTCTATCAACTTCTCCTTGCGCTCGTACTCCTTCTGGGCGGCCGCGGCCTTCTGGCTCGAGGTAATTGATCGCTGGTGTGTGAAGCCGTAGAAAATGCCCAGGCCGAGGGCCGTGTAGCGGAGCACCTATAATAAAAAAACCCATCAATCAGCCAACTTGGTCTCCCCAACTATAAGATGACCTTCGAGTTCGAAATCGGTTCGGGTGGTGATGGAGGCTCGTCGGCTCAGGGAGGAAGAAGTGGCTGGGGGGTGGCCTCGCATCGAAGGATGCAAGCCGAGGGCGAAGAGGAGGAAGAGGGCGGCGGGCAGGACGTACGTTAACTCCTGAGGAAGACATTGGGGGCGATTGCCTGGATTGCGCGACTGCTTTCAGGAGGGAGCGAGGGATGGAAAAGACAGTGCGCGGGTTGACAATGGCTGCCAATTGACCCTATTCGGAGCTCTGTCGAGGGAATTACGTTAGAGACGCAAGGTGTGAAGTTTTGAAAATATGCTCGGGAAAACTCGCAGATTTTCCACTAGTTGGCCGTAAGGTCACTCCGGGCCTCTGGAGCTCGGACGGGTGACACTGGACCAGCCAGCAGCAAGTTAGCAACAGTTGCAGCATCCAGCCAGCTGGCTAGTGGCAGCTTACAGCGGCTACTAAGGTCCTTTGGGCTGCAGATGGCAGGGGCCTAGGGAGGTTTTGCCGGTCCTTTGCCGTCCCGGTCCAATCACGTGTGCTAATATGCCAGGCAAGGTTAGCTGATTCACGGTGGAAATAATGGTTCCTGGCTTGCAATCTATTGGCACCTGAGGTACCTTTGTACAGGGTCTGGGGGTTCTTCTGGAATCGCGAAGGACCACGCGCATTGAAAGGAATCCCCATGAAACAAAACCGACCACTTCCAAACATTCGTCACAGGCAATTTGTCAACAATTTCGACCTTTTGCCTACACACCCAAGCCGTCGGTTCTGGACCTCATCGCGATACTCCCCAATTTCGCAACGATCGGGCTGTTCCTCACGATCCTTCGTCACACCTAGTCGCCGAGTCCCGCCATGGGAATAAGGAGACGACAAGATGCAACAACGACGAGATGAAATCCTAGCGAAGAAGGCGAAGCTCGCGGAGCTGAAGCGGCAGCGAGAGCTTCGCGCAAGCCAGGCTACAGCGAGCAGACAGAGTACAGGAAGCCCCGGTGATGTTGGTTCAACCAGTCTTCCTGCCTGCGCGGGTTGCTGATGTGTGTATACAGCTAGTGTCGCCCATCCCAGGCCGAGCCGAGAACCGCCGCGATATCGAGACTTTGATCAACAGCCTTGTGGGGGAGAGTAGGCCCGGATCTACGACGGGAGGTGCTGCGTCGCCGGCTCGTAGGGGCAGCCGGCCGAACAGCGTCCTGAGCGCAGGAGAGTTGAGCCTCGACGCGGCTTCGGAATTCACCACAACAACGAACGGCCTACAGCATCCAGCGATACCAGCACCGGCTGCGGCACCTGTACAGCTAAGCCTGACAACGGCACCGCTCACCACGATATACGAATGCCCGCCTTCTCCCGTTAAGGAAGTTCACTCATACAGCAAAGGAGTGCAGACGGCCGAGGAATGGACCCCGCCTAGCCGAGCCAGAGCCCAGTCGCTCTCCGATACCGAGGACCCGCCCGTGACGTCAACACCCAGCAAGCGGCTGAGTCGTCGACAACGCGACAAGGAAGAGGAGTTGAGGCAGGAGCTCAGGAAGGAGGTTGAGGAGGAGCTAAAGGCATCACTGGAGCTGCTCAACGACGGGGTCCTGCCACAAGATGCGCCATCAAAAACCAACTACCCCATGCGCAAGCTCACTACCGAGGAACTTGAGGCTGTCACAGGCGCACCCGACTTTGCCGACTTCTTGGAAAAGTCGACCAAGGTCATCGAGAGAGCTCTGGATCAGGAGTACGACATTCTTACCGACTACGCACTTCAAGGCCAGGATGCGGACGATGAGGACGATGAGAGCGGCAACGTTGGCGGCAAGGGTCGAAGGAGAGTGAAGGAGGTAGCCCAGTTCTTCGATGAGAGATGGTCCAAGAAGCGGATGATAAGCAGCATCGACTTTTCACATCACCATTCCGAGTTGATGCTGGCTTCATACACAAAGAACCCTACCGCACCACATGAACCGGACGGCCTGGTTCAGGTGTGGAGTCTTGCGCTGCGAGACAGGCCAGAATACGTCTTTCACGCCCAGTCAGATGTTCTCACTGCCAAGTTCTCACCGTACCACCAAAATCTCATCATCGGCGGCACGTATAGCGGCCAAGTCCTCCTCTGGGACATGAGAGCAAAGTCGGCGCCTGTTCAGAAAACACCCCTCACAGGGTACGGTCACACCCATCCCATCTACTCTGTCGATATTGTCGGTACGCAAAACGCAAACAACATTATCTCGACTTCAACGGACGGAGTGGTCTGCGGCTGGAGCATGGATGTGTTTGCCCAGCCACAAGAGCTCCTGGAGCTCAAGGCGCCTCCGGGATACAAGCTGGACGATGTCAGCCCTACATGTTTGGCATTCCCGCAGACGGATCCCACATTCTTCCTCGTCGGTAGCGAAGAGGGCACGATTTTCCCCTGCCACAGGTATGACCGGGCTGGTGCAAAGGCCGGTGTAGATGCTAGAGTCAGCTACAAGGGCCACACTGCGCCTGTCATGTCGGTCGACTTCCACCCTGCTCGAGGACCCGTAGATCTCGGCGATCTGGTCCTTTCTTCCTCTCTCGACTGGAGCGTTCGCCTCTGGAAGGTCCGCGCGCCGGCCGCGACCTCAACTGCCGGGGGCGAGCCAACCGTATCTCCCCTCATTGACTTTGTGCGTGAAGACGTTGTCTATGACGCGAAATGGTCGCCGATCAAACCAAGCGTCTTCGCCATGGTCGATGGTGCGGGCTGGCTCGAGCTTTGGGACATCACCGTCGAAACCGAGGAGCCTGTCGCGAGAATATCGCCAAGCTCTCGTAAGGATGGTAGGACCATGTTGGCGAAGAGCCTGAACAAGGTCGCGTGGGAGCCTTCGGAGGGCAAGCGTCTGGCCACGGGAGGTATCGATGGCGTATTAACTGTCTTTGAGGTAGCCTCGGGACTTGGCGGCAGGGACGATCTGAAGGCGGAGGAGTGGACAAACGTGAAAAAGCTGGTCAACAGGGTCGAGGCACATGGGCTGAGTGGAGCGATGGTGTAGAAGCCGTCCTACCCACTTGCTGTGTTCTCTGTTCTCCGTGTGTACTCTTCTAGGTTGGGACTCACTATTGTTCGATTTGTTGGTAAAAGGCGTCATTCCTGTATACCCTGATACCTGAGCATGCCAGGTTACTAGACGTAGATATTCCACTTCTTTACCCGATGCAGTTTTGAGCAAGTCCCTTCTGTACATTGATTCCACTCGACGTGCTGTCTGAGCCTCTGAGGTGCCGTTGGAGACGGCCCACCAAGCCCACTGTATACGGATTTAGCTTAGTCATCCGCGAAATAAATATTGAACTCAGCCGAAAGCTGACGACTTTCTAATTTTCACATCAACTCACCATGCGTAATATATGGCTAACACGTCGCGCGGGCTTCTTCGTCCCTTAATGTGAGTGGTAAGTCGATTCATATTTCTTCTCATTCGAACAACGCTATGATGAACGAACAAGAATTCTGCAATTCTGAAGGCCGCAAGGCCGTCCTGTGGATAAAATCTTTGCCTCACATGCAACTCTGAGCCATGTTACCCAGCTTCTATTCAATACGTTCAATTCTAATATGGGACAATTAAGCTGACTTTCTAAAAAGACCAAGGCAGATATAAATCCCATCATGTGTTGACAGGAGCGCCGTCGGGGTAGCGTCCGCCAGCGATCTCAAACTTGGTCAGGGTCGCGTCAATCTCTGCAAGCTCCGCGTCCGTGAGGTCCACAATCTTTGCATTCTCATTGACCCTCTTGGCCGTGGTAGCGCCCGGAATCGGGATGATCTCCGGCATCCCAGGCCTCTTTGACAGCGCGATAGTCCAGCTGATGGCGAGCTGCGCGGGCGTGACGCCCTTCTTGGCCGCCAGGTCCTCGACCTGCTTGACGAGCCTGAGGTTGATTTCAAAGTTGTCGGGCTGGAAGCGCGGCATGTGCCTCCGGAAGTCGCCCTCGGGGAGATCCTCAAACTTCTTGATCTCGCCCGTCAGCATCCCGCGGCCGATGGGCGAGTAGGCGACGAGCGGGATGCCGTGCTGCGCGCACGCGGCGGCGACGCCGTTGGTGAGGACGTCGGTCGAGAACAGGCTGAGCTCGACCTCGACGCCGACGATCTTGGCGTGCTTGACGGCCTCGTGGATCGTCGCGGCGGAGACCTCGGACAGCGAGATGCCGCCGACCTTGCCCGTGTCGATGTACTCCTTCTGGATGACGCCAAAGGTGACGTCCATGGGCACGTTGGGGTCGCGGCGCGCGCACTCGAAGACGTCGACCTTCTTGCGGCCCTTGAGCTGGCCGACAATGTTGTCCAGCGAACGGCGGATGCCCTCGGGCGTGCCGTCCGGGTGCAACTTGTGGATGTCGACGCCGCCCTTGACGCTGAGGACGATCTTGCCCGCGTCCTCGGGGTACTTTGCGAAGTAGCGCTCGAGGAGAGTCATGCTGTTGTACTCGGGCTTTCCGTAAAACTCGCCGGCGTTCCAGAAGATATTGCCATTCTGGATGGCGGCGCGCATCGCCTCGAAGGCTTGTTCTTCCGGGGCGGGGTTGGCGCGCCAGGTGAGGCCCATGAGACCGAAACCCAGTTGGCCTACTTCTGTGCCGTTGATTTGAACCATTGCGACTGGTGTTTTAGTGTGCTGTGCTTTTTTCGTGATTTGAGATGCTTGAGTGACTCGGTCCTGCGGGGTTCGCGTTGACGTGTAGATTGGATGAAGAGTCGAAGAAGTGAAGTTGTGTTTTGTGGATTGATGCTGAGCGGAAACTTGTAAACGGTGGAGATTCCAGAGGCTTTATAGAATTATCTGGAATACATTCGATGCTGTGGCATTAGGAAGTTGTCTGAGGAGAAAAAGGGCTGAAAACGGGTCGTAGTCAAGCACCGAGTTCCGAGTTCGCTCTGCAGCACCTCAAATCATGACGATGGCGAGGTCAGGTACCACCTTTTGGTGACATCTGCGCCAAAGCTCGACCTGCGAAGCCCCGCTGTACGAGGGCATCTGATTGGTTTGTCGCAGACAGTGGGCTAAGTCCATCGGGTTTACCACCATCCAGATCTTCCGTCTCCGACAGGTCGGAAATGGCCTGGACTTAAGCTTCTTACCGACCGGTAGTTTCGATTTCTTCATGCCCTGGAGGCATCACCATTTCAGATTCCTAAATCCATTCCACGTGCTGGTCTGGGTCCTCCGCTGGACAATGAACCGCCTGGCGTCTTGGAATTGATGCCTGTTCAGGCGACTTCGTGACTAAATGCCAGCCCTCATACGTCTTGCGACATGCAGAACAGGCTGCACCTTCATCCAGAATGACCGAACATCACATTTAGTCGTGCTACATCGGCTTTCTTGCATCACGTTTACCTCAAGTCCAAAATGGTGATGTTGCCCAAATCAGAAGATCACTGTGCATTATACCCTACTAGATAACAATCTGCGTCCAACAACCCAAGGAAGCGTCTACCCCCCTTTCAGCGAATACCAGCACAATCCCACGAGACATGTCGCCACATCATTGACCAAACTCAGATGTCAACCAACTTTTCAACCACAGGCTCGGGCTGAGGCTGCTCTTGGGGCATCTTGGCCAGCATCCCCACATTCCCCAAACCCATCCTTCTCTTCCCATCCTCGCCAGCAATAGGCACAGGAGAGGCGGCACTCGCCTGGGCCCTCTCGACGCCGAGCCGAACAGCATGAAACTCCTCCGCTGCCTTCCTCGCCTCCCAGTCAGCTCTCATCTTAGCCTTCCTCGACATATGAATCGCCACAGTCGAGGACGCACTCGCCGAGGCTGGACCGGGGCTCTTCTTCCCGTTGCTGCTTCCGGAGCCGCCGGCGGAGAAGATGCGGACGTCAATGGTCCCCTCGGACGGTAACCCGGCCGACTTGCGCCACCACGCCGGCAGCTCCATGAGGCCCACGTCCGCGAGGCCCTCGAGCGTCACGGGCATCTGGTGCGTGTAGCGGCAGTCTGTGCCGAAGCTGCACTGGCCCGTCTGGCACCAGTGGCGGCAGAGACTGCCGGCTGGGCGGACGGACTTGGGCTTGCCGGTCTTTGTGTTGTTCTTCTTGCCGTTGCCATAGCCGTTGCCGTTACTGGAGCTGGAGCCGGTGGTCTGCACTTGAGTCGGGGCCGAAGCGGAGCGGCTGGGAGCGAGACGGCGAGCGGAGGCGGCTGTGACGACCTCTAGCAAGCGGGCCGCGGTCTCGGCTGTGGCTCTTTCTTTCTCGGACATCGTCTCGGCGCACTGGACACCCCGTTGCTTGCCGGTTTTGTTGGAACTGGTGGCGGAGGAGGAGTTCTCGCCGCCAGAGAATTCGTCGGTCGAGACGGACTCCGTGTCTTCAGCCCAGTCTAACACACGGCGGGTCGGTGGTAGCTTCACCATGGGGGAAGCCTGGACCGAAGATGGTTCTGAACGAGTGTTTACATCTGAGCGAACTGTCCATGTTTCTGGTGTGGGCCTACATTGTTTGAGTGACCTGGAACCTGTTCGTGAGAGTTGGTGCAGGAGCATACATCTTGACTGAAGCATCGGGACTACTCAGCTGTGTGAGAACGTCTTGCGCTAGAGGAACGTCGACCTTTGATGATCTAGGCGCGTTGGAAACATTCGTGAGAAAAATGTCCGCAAGGGTTATGTGCTCGACGGGGTTAGACCTACACTTCCTCAGTTCTCGCAGCACAGCACTTCTCGAGCGGGCTCGCTACAAAGTTTAATCGATACTGGTCCGGCTGCTCTTCGTACTCGCCGAGGTTCGTCATGCCGGCCGTGTCCCTGATGGTGAGGTTCCGAGGCACTCCAACAAGCTCAACGTAACTAGGGAGCATGTCAACTGGGACGAGAGGCACCAGCGTGCTATCCTCGACGCCCTTGCGTACGATGAAGTGTTCCGGCCAGGGAGTGGTGCGGTAGAACGGCCTGGTGGGTTGGTCGGTATTGTGTGGGTTATGCATGGACTGAGAGAGTCCCTTCATGGCATCATAGGTCGGCGACACCGAGGCTGACCGACAATACCTTGGAGTCATTCTTTTGAAAGATTTGGGACTAAGATTTAGGACTAGGACAGTGAAGGGTGAAGAGTTGAGCGTGATCGTTGGACATTTGAAGCTGATACATTTCTTTTTTGAAAAGTCTTGACGATGGAGTGAAAAGCGGGTTGCGATCTTGTTTTCTGTCCCTCCGTTTGCTTTGGATCAGTGACCGGTGAAAAACTCCATCCCAGTCTCACTGCGGCAGCATGCGTTGGTCGCACGTTGTTTGGGCATGGGCAGCAAACGGAACAACACGCGAAGACAGGCCCATCAGGCAGGCTCTAAGCAGCCTCCCGTCGCTAATACCATCACCACCTCCTCCTCCACTTCCAAACATGAAGTTGCTCATCTGTCCTCCACCCGGATCTTGACATCCAGGCTATCCACGCAGAAGCCCAACTGTCTAGGTCCATCCTTGAGCTCGGCCTCCCTCCTCACCCACTTGCCCGCGTTGCCCTCCTGCGCCTCTGCCTCACCGCTCCTGGCGGTAGCATCCTCATCGTCGCTGCTGTCATCCGCGTCCTCATCCTCATCGAACCCGGCGACGGGGTCCCATTCGCCCGTCTCCCAAACGAGACGCAGCCGGAGCGGCTCCTTGCCAAACAGCTTGCCTGCGACGCCCTTTACCGCGTAAATGTCTGAGGACTTTGGCAGAGTCGTTGTCTTGGTTATGGTCTCAGTAGGGGTTTCGGCTGCGGAGTAAGTGAAGTGCACCGTGATAAGACGTGCTTCGAGGTAAGACGGGTTTATCTCGTCACGGCGGATAACGTCCGGTGCGCCGTAGATGGTGCAGAGCTCTGCATACCGGGCGTGCTGGGCAAGCACGCCGGCCTCGGCGGCCTCCGGTACAGAGGCAAGCTGTCTGGCTATACGGGAGAGGTAAAACATCTCTGCGTTAGAACGATCTGAGGTCGAAATCGAGGTGAAGTTGAGAGCTTTGAGACAGCCCAGACGGCCGATGGTAACCATGTAGGCTTCGTCTGTGGACTTTGTCTGGTTGCTGCCGCCTTGGGCTTCCGGGTCGGGACGTTCATAAATGGGGTTATGAGCGAAGCGGAGGGCGGTCAGACCTGGGAAGGACGATGGGAGGGCGTCGACGAAGGACCAGCTCGAGACTGCGTTGTAGGATATGTCGACGTACTGGAGTGTCAAAGGAAAGACGGGCGGCGGGACAGACGGAGGAGAGATGGCGGAGATGTTGTTTCCCTTGAGGTGGAGGTTGCGGAGGGAAGTAAGAGATGAGAGAGGCGCGAGGTCAGAAAGGGAAGTGAACTCGTTGAACTCTAGAGTCAAAGTTGTGAGGGTCTCGGCGAGGTGACCAAACGAAACCATAGGGAGCGTCGAGAGCTGGTTCAAACTGCAACTTAAGGTCGATAGCGATGGGAACTTGCGAGCGATGCCGACGAGAGATTCCCATGCCAACAACGTCTCTTCGAGCTCCAGTTCGGTGACTTTTGTGAAAGCCTTCGTTTCCCCATCCTCGATAACGCGGAATCGGTTGCCACTGAACACCGATTAGCCAACGTCGCGCAATAAGCAGCACGGGACAAACGCACTTGAGCCTCAGACTCCGCAGGCTCTCCAGCTCCTGGCAGACGCGAACAACCTGTCCAAACTCCTCAAACAGATTCCTGCTAAGGTCCAGCTCGGAGATGAGCGGGCTCGTCTCCTTGACGCCCCGATCATCCCCGGGCACGACATCGACGGCAATGCGCGCCCCGTCAAGAATCACAATGGTCAGGTCCTCGACGCGCGCGAGCTGGCGCCGAATCTTGTCAAAGCCGACCTCCTCCGCGGGCTTCTTGCCAAAGAAGACGATCGGGAGCTCTGGCTCGTGCTCCGCGGCCGCTTCTGAGGCGTATTTGCCGTTCAGCGCGGCCACGAAGCTCTGCGCCGCGTCGGCGGGGCGCGTCGGGCGCACGAATGAAGCGGCGGTGGGGGATTTCGAGAGGCCTGAGTCGACAGGTTAGGACAATGTCGCAGCGCCAAATGGAAGGGGAAAGAAATGAGTACATGTGAAATATCTGGTTTCCTTATGTTGGCCGTCATGTTTCCCTCGTCCTGTGTCGTCCCATTCTACGCCGAGCCAGGTGCCTGAAGTGCCGGCGACGGCGCCGATATAGCGGACTGTGCACAGAGCGCCATCGTAGGATAGCCTCTGGCCGACGTAGTTCTGAGATGCCATCTGTTTAGGTTTAGGCAGGTTGTTCTCATTGTTCTCATCGATTGTTCTGCCCAAGGCGCATTTTCTGGTTTTTGAGTTTGGTGATGTGGTAAGGCGGTCATTCCAGTTCGGTGATAATGGGCCGGGAAAGTCACTGGACACCACAATTACTAGGGAGAGGTACAGTCACGACGCATCAACAACGCCTGTCAGGTCGCAAACAAAATTCGCAGCGTCATGAGCAAAATTATATGCTAAATTGCGCCAGTATGGATTTTTGCTCCGTGACTACGCTTCATTTCAAACACGTAATCCTCCTCTACAGCTTCGCCTTGGGAGACTCCACAACCTTGATCAGGGCGCGTCCGTTGCTGAGGACAATCTTTCCTCCCTCAACCTTGGTCTGGAAGCGGATCTCCTCCCAGCCGTCCTTGACCTCGCCGGTCCTCCAGGCATCCGTGACGAGCTTGTCGCCAGGTATGACGGGGCTCGCGAATCTCGCCTGGTACTCCTTGATGTTGGCAGGATCGCTGCCGCCATACGCCTGGAGCAAGCCGTGTGCCGTCGAGTTCCACGAGTACAGGCCGTGCATGATGGTGCCAGGGAAGCCCATCTTCTTGCCCGGTTCGGGGGTCGCGTGCAGCGGGTTGTAATCGCCGTTGAGGCGGTACAGCAGCGCCGACTGCTTGTTGGTCTGGTGCTCAAAGGTAACGTCGGGGGCCTTGCCCTTGGGCGGGGGGAAGTTCTCGGTCGCGGGGCCCTTGGGACCGCCCCAGTTACCCTGGGCGACGTAGAAGCTGCTGCTGATGACGCTGGCGTAGACAGTGTCGGGGCCGACCTCGACCAGGTCGGTCTGGGTCTCGACGATGGACCCGGGGCGGCCCTTGTCGTAAACGCCGAGGACCTTGGTTCGGACTTCGAACTTCTTGCCCTCGGAGCTCGTGGGGAGCTGCTTGTGAAGCACAATCTTGCGCTGGCCGTCGACCACGCGACGGGCGTCGAAGGAGGGGACTCCTGGGATCTGGACGGCCTTCTGAGCGGCGTAGAAGTCGATCACGTCCGAGTTGTTCCCCTTGAAGGCTACGTAGGCTGTCAGTCGTGGCCGTGGGAGGAGTATGCGCGTCCCGGGGGCTTACAGAGGATGATCGGGTAGGTAGGGAAGACTGCGAAGTTCGGGTGAAGTTCCTGCGATGATACGTCAGCCAAGTGGTTTGGCGGAAGAAGACAAGTAAAAGGGGATGCTCACGTAGAGGAAGTGCAGCTCTTGATCGGTTGCACCGACGGTGTTGGCGAAGAGGAGCACATCGCGCTTCACCCAGGAGACCTCCTGGCGGGGGTACTCAAATCCAACACCGGGGCCGCTCATTTTCAAACTCTCAATTGAAGTCTTTGGAATGAATCTCGAAGAAGAATTGTCAGATCAAGGGAACAAAGGGCGGGGAGGTTCTGGTCAAGTTGCGAATCACACCTCGGCCGAGCTCTGGGGGGGCTTCGCGACGGTTTTAACTGGCGCTGGCTGAAATGCCCTCGGTGCAGCTCTAGCCAGCTTAACCGTAGTGCTCCAGCGGCACTGAAACGTCCCTGGCCGATGAGATGCCAATGCCGAGGTCCAAACGTGGGGGTGGAGTTGCGCCATGCCTGTAACCCCGGATCTTGACTTCGGGATCTCGAACGGCTTACACTAGTTGTCCGTTCCAGGACAGGCTGAGTTTCGGATTACTTCTTCTCGATCTCGTATCACTAATCTGGGACGCCATAGTGTTATCTGAAAGGGAATCCTTGAGAATGATATGCAGCGGCTCTTCGACGGCCAAGTACAACCGTTCTTTAGCTTCGCTTAAAGTCGGTGGTCGGTATCTTTTGAGCCCGACATCTTGTCATAGCTCCTGCTACGCAAAGCAGATCACCTGCTGCACAGCTTCCTCTGACAACCCAAGTTAGTTGATCTGATGAGCTTAGCTAGGAGCAATCATGCATCAAAGACAAGATAGCTTGCAGACTGAGATAATTGTTCAATTCGAAAAGAAGCCAAAATTCACAATGGCTGGAGAAATAAAGATAACTGCCAGCACCGACGGATGGTGACAGAGTATACGACAGTGGTGTATGGAGCAACAAAAGAGAAGGTTGAGAGTTATGCTGGCTTCTTTCATGACAATTATCTCATTGATCTCTGAGTCGCATCTGGAGCACAGGCCTTAGGTAGTTCTCTTGCCATACCTTAGGTAGGTAGGTAGGTGGGTGGAAAGAAGCTCCTTCCCTCTCGTATAATTTGGACCTTCTGTTCTCGCCCTCTACCCTCCTCGGACTTTTCTGGGGCAAGTAGGCACGCTTTCTTCCATTTCTTCTTCTCTCTCCAACGACCTCCACGACGAGAACTCCCACTTGCATATCAGAATTGCACCAATCTTTGCATCACCACGTCGACAAGATGGCGCCTATGACCCCAGCCCGGCTCAAGGACGGCGGTCTCGATTTGCCCCGGCCTTTCAACAAGGGAGACCATCGCATTCTCGCCAAAAAGGTTGACAAGTTGATTAAGAAGAGGAAGAAGATGGCTAAGAAAATGGAAGAGCTTGGCAATACTACGACCGACGAAGTCAGCGCTCAGCTGCAGCGGGAGCAGCAGGAGAACTTGCAGCGCAAATCGCGCCGTCTCATGAAACGGGAGAAGAAGTTCAAGACCCGGCAAGGCAAAGCCTTGGAAGAGAGAGAGAAGTTATTCAAGGCCGATCCTTCTAACCCTAAGCGTGCTCAAGACGTTCTGCTCTTGAAGACGATGCTCGAGAAAGTCGAGCATTTCGGATCCCCCAAGTCGTTAAAGCGAAGTGCCCATCGCAATGCTGCGGAGAAAGCCTCGTCTTCCTCTTCGTGCTCCGGCTCTGACACCGGAAACCTGAAGAGCGATGACGACCATCACAGCGTCATTGAGCATGATCTGGGCACGCCTGTGAAATCCGCACGCTCCGCGGTCTAGAAGACCGAGGATACAGCGAAGGCCACGGGCAGCAAGCAAAATGCAGCCTCGATCGGTGTCTCATCACCCAGCCACAAGCAAAAGAAGCAAGCAAAAGATCAGTACGATATCAAGAAGGACAAGAAGCGAAAGACGTCAAAGTTCGTCGCCGCTGCAGAAGCCTCTGTTGCCACAGCGAGTGATCAACAGGAGCAGGAATACAAGAAGCCCAAGCAGTCCAGCGGAACGAAGAATGAGATCGGTACGACAGACGTACAGCAGAAGGTCCAGGCAAAGGTGCCTTCCGAGGCCAAGAAAGGCGGCAACGTAATCCAACTCCAGCAGAAGCCGTCTCCAGCCAAGTATTCTACCAAGGGCCCGACACGCATCAACCCTCCTGTCGCTCCCCCTCCTACAGCTCACGCAAACAGCGGAAAACCCGCCTTCAATCCATTCTTGGGTCTTCGCAAGTTTAGCACCCAGAACCACGAGCCATCCATCTACACCCCACCGGAGAAGCCGCAGGTTAGCAAGCCTTCGAGTGCCAGCAAGTCCTCGGATGCGGAAGGTAGCCAGACCTGGGTTCTCAACAGCAATGGCTCGCGCAAGAAGAATAAGCACAATGACTCAGGTGCGAAGAGTGTCACCATGACGATTGGCAAAGTCGAGACGCCCTATGACACCGACCAGGAGTCTCCAACCCCCTCTCACAAGAAGGACAAGGGCAAAAAGAAGAAGAAGGATAGACCCAAGAAGTCCAGGAAGTCTGTCGCTACCCGGCAAGTACCCTCGAACGCGCAGTCTCAGACGTCTATCTCGACCGTTCATGCTTCTGGCGACCTTATCCAGCTCAACAACACAGGTCTGGAGGGTCGTTTGGCACTACTGGCTCCTGGCATGGGACCCATCCCGCGGACGGCCGAGCTCAAGAAGAAACTCGAGGAGGACAGGCTGATGATTGCTAGAGAGAGAGAAGCTTGGATCAAGGCCCTGAGATTCTGATTGGATATGCATGATAGGTTCCTGTACATGAGAGCGTCACAGGCAAACACCACTAGAAGAACTCGGATCATGCATGTCTATTCATGGCATGTCGAGAGCAGAAGTATTAGAGACATCAGGATCAGATACGTTGGAATGAACCGAAATTAGCTCTATCCGTATGGAGGTGCTCGTTTCCGGCCGACTGCTGGAGAATTTGTCCGTGCTTGTCGGTTGTTAGTAGGTTGTGATCTTTGTCGACATTTCGGGATTGTTCAGTCCATGTCGACGCCCTTCTGATGGTTCCCATCACTGTTCACTCGAAGCCATAGTCGTTACGAGGCACTGCAATTGAAAAATAGGAAATTGTCATTCCGATTTCTTCAGCCACTCTTGGGGCCAGAGTCGAATGCTAAATGCAATGAGTGTAGCTCCTTACATAGTCCTTACCCTTCCGCTTCGCAGCCAACGCTCAAATTCGGTGATCAGTACCGGCCCTTAGCTCGGTCACATTCCTCTAGAAAACGATAGATGCCCTCCAATCCTTCATACTCGTCGTTCTCACTCGTCTTCGGCGTAGGCGACATGCTCTCGTAGCCCTCAGGATCGGACATCCATGGATTCTCCTCCATCTCATCAATGAAGGCCTCGTCCAAGTCGATATCTAGTCCAGACAATGACCGAAGAGAACCGCCAGGCGAAGTGATTGTCTTACCCTCCTCGGCGTCAGGAGCGAAGGGGAACCGGAGAGCCATCGGCACGCCAGACTCAGCTTCGAAGCCAACATCTTGACCGACGACACCGCGCTGAACACCGTAATCGTCGCACAATCGCTCGACGGTCTCAGCATCTACACCGGGGAACCGTACGCGTAGCACGCTTCCCTTCTCCATCGTGACTGGTAAGTCACCTAATAGAGCGATCCTCTTCAGATCAGCAAAGATGACGGCAAGGTCCTTGACGGCGCGGGCAAAGTCAACGGACAGGACGTCAAGGAAACCCTCCTCGTTGAGGGTGGCAGCGGGGGCAGCGCCACCGGCGGAGGTGAAGCCGGCAGCAGCAGCAACGCCGAGGGGGCTCAGGGCCGTGATGGTGGGGTTGAGCTTGAAGTCGATGAAGGCACCGGGGTTGCCGCGGGCAGCACCCATCATCTTGACGTAGGCAGCCTGCTCGAACTCCGAGACGGCGCGGTAGCACATCTCACCGCGAGCATTGAGACCATCGTAGTGTGCCTTTTTTCCGGAAAGGCAAAAGGCCCGCATCGCGACGGAGACGTTGTGGACCACCTGCGCCGGGGCGGCGGGGGTGTGCGAGAAGTACCGGGCTCCACCGCCAGTGCTGTATCCGCCCTGAGTACGCGGGAGGGCGCCGCCGGTGAGGTTCGGTCGGAGGGTGCTCGCGAATGGAGCCCGCCCGGTCGACTGGCCGACGCGACGGGAGGTGTTGGAGCTCGGGAACGAAGCGCGATTGAAGCGCGGGGCGGCTTCACCGCTGCCGGTGGAGATCCAGCGGCGAACGGTGCTGTTCACGCTCTGCTGAGCTGTCGAGTACCAGCGTCCAGCGCGCTTCTGTCGGAGGAGGGCAGCCGGGTGGATGGGCTGACGGCCGGAGGTTCGGATAGGGATGTGGGCGAGTTCACCCTGGGCGGCGGCACGCGTGGCGGCGGCGTCGGCGAGTTTGGTTCGTATCATCTTTGTGGTTTTGGTGATGCCTACGCGGAGGAAGCGTAGGGCTGCTGGAGCCCATATCTTCCCCGCGACCGACATCTTGGCGGGTGGTTTTGTGAGTCCTGGGCTCACGCGGCCTTTGGAGGTAAAGGACGTCGAGTGATCAGGATCAAAACCGAGAGGTTGTCTGTGTAGCCTGGAGAAAGGGTAGGCAGCTCGGTATGACGGGCGTTCGTGGGGAGGGACTTATATGGGTGGCGGCGATAAGATAGACTTCGCCACCTCGCTGATGGCGGAGATTCCCGGGCGCACCGCCACAGGCGAGCTGGCAGCTGCATGTGGGAGGATTACGAGCTAGCCCGAAACGGCTAGTGCTGTCCAGGTCTTCGCGAACCCGACTCCACTTCTTTTTTTCTTCCGTGCCTTTAAATTTTCCTGGCAAGCTTCCTCAACCTCTGCAGACTTCCTTCTCTACATATCAGGTCGAACAATCTTCGATCTCCTGCCTGCCCTTCTGCAACGCCGCGCTGGCGCCGGCACGGCAGGCAGCTGGATGCAATGGGTAAGCTCTTCCTTCCTTTCTTATAGCCCATTGTGGCATCTCCTTTGCGACGATGATATGTCTCGGACAACCACTTCAGACAAACCACATGGTGTTTTATTATCTCTAGAATTACCCTGAGCAAAATTTGCAAAGACCTCTCACCTTTGCGCTCGCGTCGAGTGGACTCCAAGCTAATGCGTCTCAGAAAGTACCTGCATCCAGATCGCTTCTTATTTAGAAGCCCCAATCGCTCGTCAATTTGTCCAAAAAAGGTATGCTCACAGCAATTCAACCTTTCTTCTGTCTTCGCGACCCCTCCCCCCTCTCATATGATGAACAATTCGTACACCACAGGGATTCCTCATGCAGAATACATAATGTTGAATCCGGTGCAATAGTTTCAGCCTTGTCTGATCTAGAGCCAAACATTCCTTGTTTCCACTCGCATTTATCCAGATGGGCACTCGTGCTAACTCAATTCGGATAGGTAATTGCAGACTCACCCTACACCACCTGGCGCTCTTGCAGATGCCCTCCACTGCCGCATCGCACCCACACATGAGGAAGATTTGAACGAACGGGCGGACATAAACGAACCTCGATGCCCCTCGCCAGAAACAAACAGGCCGTACAAAACCTGTGGCGTTGGGTGTCGGGGCTTCTTGTTGATATCATTCGTCACCTGATTGTGGTCGATCGGCTTTGCTTTTTCTTCTACGTGGAGGGCACCGAGGCTTGCGTCGTTTCCTGGTCAACGGCTGTACTGACTGGATCAACACAGGTAATTGATTATTTCTTGCTTGGTTTCCTCTTGTTTCCTAGCTGGCGACATGGCGCGTTTGCTTTCGCTCTCAATATCATGATGAGTTGTCAAGTATTCACACTGTTTGACTGGCCCTTTCACTTCGGTGCTTGGGCTGGACATGAACACAATTAACACTTTCTGATACTATTGAGGTAATTCCGCCCTGCATTGCCGCTGACTCGTTGTGTAACCGCCTGCTAACCTCGTCTCAGCTTTGCCATTTGGTGTTTGCTTTACCTCTGCTTGGCTGTGGCTAATTCGCAACACAGGCAGCGCATGGCCAGTGACGAATTGCCTCGCGATGATGCTCCCCTAATGGTAGGTTCCTTTTTCTTGCCTCATATGCCACCTAGCCCCCACCCCTCTCTCCTGATGACCAAACATTAGCTCTAGTACTGAGTTCATCATGACGAAACACTTACCAATCACCTTGGAGAACTGATTGAGAGACCTCCCATCGCCATTTGTCTACACATGTGACTTTCCAGGACAAAACGCTGACATGGCAATTCTAGAACTACCACCTCTTTGTGTGGACAAGCAAGTGCGTTTGAGCTATCCTCGACGTTGGATATTCTTTGGCGACAACATGATGAGGAACATTGGTCCGTGTTTCGGAGGCAGCTTAAGACCCTGCTAAATGACGACCGAACCAGCACTTTGTGCATCTCTGACCCCGCCATTTCCTTTGTCTAACTTAGATGTCGAGAGGTCTCTGCTCCAAGTAGTCTCTCGAAGCACATAACCTTGTATTTCGCCATATCGAGATGAGTGTCTCCAGGGGTAGCTCCGCTCAGTAGCTTCAGGTGCAACTGGACGGGGTCTCCCCTCGCGTCGCTCACTTAGACATTGTGAAATATAAGGTCATGCACCTGGATAGAACTGTTTATGACACATTTTGCTCATTTTGTCTATTATTCCGCCTCGCCATGCCCGTGAAGATGCCTGACCCGCTCCATATGTCTACCTTGCCCTCTTGCGCCTGTACCTCGCAGTATGCAGTCCATGTGTATACAGTCCATGCGTACCTAGTGCTTGAGCTGCAGCCGTGAGTTCATCCCAACAATACACCTGACCAAGTCCCAGTCTCCGTGGGCGCCCACCCAATCCGTGACGACAATGCCCGTCGCCGCGTCGCCAATGTTGAGCTGCTTCGGACCCCTGCCCGCCTCGCCGTGGTTCATGCACAGGTACTCGACGACGGCCGGGTTCACCTTTGCGGCGATGCGCTCGGGCCAGCAGGTCGCGTTGAAGAAGTTGCTCGCGCTCAAGAAGTTGACAAAGAAGGGCAGCGGCGGGGCGTCGGCATCGAAGTCGGGCATCCCGGGGAGGTGGAAGAACTGCTCGGCGGCGCGTTCCAGCTGGCCGCGTGAGTAGTCGATCTTGCGCTCGATGTTGGTGGACTGGTCGATCTCGTAAAAGTCCTGGACGCGGATGAGGCCGCCGCCGACGGTGCCGTCCTCGCAGTTGTCGGGCCAGTGCTGGGCGTCGATGGCCCAGCCGCGGCCGTCGTGCTCGCCGTGCAGCGACTCGTCGAGGAAGAAGCGGCGGACGAGGACGATGCGGCCGCGGCACTCGCCGAGGGTGGGGATGCGCGGCTCGACGAACCAGCGGTGGGCGTCGCGGGCGACGTAGCGGTCGCGCATGTAGCGGCTCAGGTGCTCGTCGGTGCCCTTGCCGGTGCCCTCGCGCTTGAGGGACATGAGGACCGTCTCGGAGGGGTTAGCGTCGAGGTAGGCGTAGATTTCGGAGAGCATGTCGGCGAAGTACTTGTTGCCCGTCAGAGAGATGGGGAAGGCGGAGTGGACGAGGGCGAGGTCGTCGTTGGCTTGCGAGGTCGAGACGCGGATGTCGAGAAATCGGACGCCGTTGTCGAGCTGCTCGCGCACGCCAACGGCCTGGCAGCGCACCGAGGGGAGGGCCGTGTGACAGGTCGGCGAGTTGTGCGTGCCAGGGATGGAGAGGAGGGGGAGAGGGTAGTGGTCCTGCAGCTCGCGCATCCAGGCGTGGAGGTTCGCGGAGGACATGATGGCGATGAATGCGCCGGAGGGCACGTAGACGGCGGTCAGCTCGAGGGGAGCGTCGTCCAACTTCTTCATGACGGAAGAGCGGTTGGACGGGCTCGGTGCGTCGACTTCGTAGAAATGCCCCTCGATCTCGAACTGTAGGCGGATGACCTCCTTGCCGCCATCCTCCGGCGCATGCATTTCTGTGGCGCTGATGGTGAAGGGATCGACGTGGACTTCTACATGTTCGGTGGTATGAGACTCGCCTTTGGCAATTGTCTCTTTGGTGGTGAAGTTGGTCGCGTTGAAGAATGAGCCAATGGTCCCAATAGTGTTGCCCAAGACATCGCCGGTGCGAACCTTCTCGCCCTCGAAGCGCTCGAGGCGCTTGAGGGTCACGGGCTTGGAGGTGAGGTTGCGGATGGTGAGATTGGCCATGGCGATGGGGATTTCGGTGGAGGAGGGGGAGGGGAAGGGAAGTGAGAGACAGAACCCCATGGAGGGCGATTTTCACGGGGTTTAGAGCCCCTCCGGCGGCTTCGATGTAGATGTACGCGTGGATTACGGGGATTCAGGGCGTTTCTTGGTCCTTGGGAGCCGTTACATGCATGTAAACTGGGCCTCCCTTCCGCTGGGCTGACCTGGGCGTGGCCAAGAGACCCGAAGGGAGGGGTTTGCAGCCTGCGCGCGATGCTGTGCGATAGAATTGAGTGTGTAGGTGTGCGTACTGTATGAGGTGGGTGAGGTGGGATTCAATCGTCTTGACGCATGTTCAGCTTGGCTGTCCTCGTCCTCAGCAGGGCCAAGTTCCATCAAGCCGGCAACGGACTTCCTACATAGGCGCGATTGACGTTGCAGTAAGGTACCGGCTAGCGCTTGTCATTTTGTGATTTGTGTAGAGTCGGCTATTAGGGGCCCTGAAACCGGCTGCGATTCGCCAACGGTAACAGACGCGAAGTCGCCCATTGGGCCGCGAGGAGCTGTCAGTTGAAATGGCCCTGGCTTTAGGGGACCTCGGCAGGGACGGACCGGGCGAAGGACAGTTTGAGGCTGACGGCGACAGTTCGGACCGATCTGCTAGCAACTGAACCTAGGACGAGAAGACGAACGATGCAAAGGGGCCGATGTGGTTTGTGCTGCAGCCCTGAAGGTATTTATAAGTAAGGTAGGTCGAGATTAGATTTGTGTTGGGACTTGAATCAGCAAAGTCGGAAAAGAAGGGACGAAATCGGCCTACCTTATGCTGACAAGCTCCCGATGATTAGCGTTTCGGCTGACTTTGCGAGGTGCAGGTACAGGTGCAGGTACAGGTGCAGGTGCAGGTGCAGGTGGTGGGATAAGGTACAAGGCCGGGGCCGGGACTGCCCCGGAATGATGCGCCAAATTTCAACCCGCTTGCCGAGTTGCAGGCGATTTTTCTTCATCGGAACCATCAATCCAACTTGTTTTCAAGCCAATATCCTCCCGCAGCCATACTGGTTTGATTCTCGTTCCCGTCTGACGGGTCTCTCAACGCCCCAAACCAAGTTGGGCAGGTCACTTTGACTTAATTTTCGTCGTGCCGTACCAAGCTGCGCCTTGCGAAGTCAATGCAATGCAATGGCTATGAAGACGAACAACTCTACAACTCACGCTTCTGCCTCGGAACGTAGCCATGGATGATTTCAGCCTAAGAGAAAAAACCAAAAGTGTAAATGGAGGTGAGGATGCTCAAGCCACTGTAAAGTCGTTGTTCCATGTGAGGGAGCCTCGCGTAACTTGTTACTCACCTCATCTCTCTTCACCCTCAACATGGCTTTCTTCATTCCTGCCGCCTTGGCTCTCCTCGTCACTTTGGCAACCGCACAGAAGCTCTCTAGCCCTGGGACCAGGACAACTACGGATCCACAGCCGCAACGGATTCCGACGTCGCCACCTTCACGGAGAGGAGATTCGAGACCGGGGCGCGCTTCACGATCCTCCACAACTTCTTTCACGTGTACGCCGGCCTCTACGTCCAGTCGTTCGGCGACTTCGTCACAGACTATGAGGTGAAGGCTCTACGTGGCCGTCCACAAGGTGTGCGGCGCCTGGAGCCACTTTACGTACGTCCCGTTCATCGATCTGGAGTGCCACGGGACGACGACGGGTGCCGATACGATCACGATTGTCCTTGACGCGACGGCGTCAAACAACGATGCTCCTACGGCGAGCATCAATGAGATTTATCCCATCTATGTCGGGGATGATGTTTTCAACCCGAACAACACCTCTCCTTGTCCTGATTCTCCTTAACCATTGTGGAGGAATATTGGTTGTGAAGGAAGCTACTTTGCAAGGCGTATGGCGCCACCTGATGGTTCCTCTCAATTTTGCTGCTCAGGAGATGATGGAGATGATGGAACAGTGTGTGAAGGTCATAGATTTCCGACGAAGTGATGACGATGAAGATGATGAGAGCAATACCAAGGGAAAGCCACGACAATAGTTTAGGAGCACATCTAATGATGCCGCCGTGCGTGGGCCATTCCATCCCCCCCCTCTCTCTCTCTGAGCCCTTCACGCAAAAGGCCACGCCCGTCAAGAGAACAATCTCATTCAGCGTCCAACTTGCTGCTTCGAAGTGTCAGGCCAGCGAGGCCGACTTCAATCCCCGAAAGCCCAACGTCAAAAACCGATCGTCATTCCCATCATCCCATTGGCCCAGTCCTCAACCAGTCAGGACTCAAACCCCGAAGCCAGCAAAGTCAATCCCCTGTCAGACGACCGACCGCGCATGATCGGCCTCAGTGGCTCGCACCGACAACGCGGCTCACCCAATGGAACGCGTTGTCTCTTCCCCAAAAGGCAACACGTCCGGGAGGAGGTTGGGCGTCCTTGCTATTGTTTTGCTATTCTGTCGCCTTGTTCAGGATCCCCAGGATCGTCACACCACACGACACTGGCCTTATGCACGGCACAATGCCGAGCTTTAGTGATTCGCGCAAGGGACGAGAAGAAGCAAACACGAGGAATTTGCTGGGATGAACTGTCCCAGGCGGCTGGGAAGAAACGAAGTCTTGACACACACGCGGCAAACGAACAGGTGGTGTGAACCGAGTCCAAGGAACCGTGCGAGCCTGGAGAGGAAGTGCGACTGAAGAAGGACGGAATCCTTTCCGGTGTCCATATAGGAGGTCGTGGCATCCCTGTTGGCTGCGAGTGTGTATATTCGCTGTGCTTTGGCGTTCACTACAACATGCAATGACCTGGATGGATGAGATTCAGAATAATTGTTGGAAGGAATAGTGACATGTCATAGAGCAATTGAGGGCAGAGATGCAAAATGGACGAGAAGTATATTCAGGTCTGAGGAAATACAACACCAAAAGGTGACAATCAAGTGGCCATGAAATACCAAGACAACCTGAAGAAGCCACGTCAACCTGCAGGTGTAAATCCAAATAACTCCAGCGTTTCCTTTCCAAGTCGCTTTCAATGCGCCTGTTTGTGTCCTCATTCATGCGTGTTGACTAGCATGAATGAGATTGGACTTCGTCACCTGACTGGCGCCACCTCATCTAACCTAACCCAGTGTTGGAGTTGGAGTCGCGTACTGCAACGTTTTGCTCGCGCGCTGTAGTTGAGCTGAATAAGACATTTGAAAACGCGCATGTGGCGGCCGGGATATGGCTAGCGGCGAGAGGCCACCGCATCCCAGAAAGTTATAGTAAGGGAACATGGACCGAAGGTGGGGTGAGAGAATGGGAAGAAAACGCTGGAAGCATTCCTAGGCCTCACTCCTTGCCCGCTTGATGTTTGGCATCTCGATATAGCCCAGGCTTGAAGCTCGTCGTTTTGGTGAAGCTGAAGATGTTGCAGCAGATGACTCGCTGGGCCCAGGTGGCGGTGATTTAGTTGGCCCCTCTGAACACCTCCTCTGGCGGAGAACCTCACTGATGATGGAATCGGTACCGATAACGTTCGAGGCCCCCTCTATGGTCATTCCAGCGTCGACCTCGAGTTTCAATGGTCTCGGGCGGCCACTCTCATCAACCATGGACACTATCGCTTCCCCGTCCCGGCCGTGAAATGCTTCGATGATGGCTTTGGCGATTGATTTGGCTTGATCAGAGGGTGAATGGGGGAGCGCGATGAGGTTGCCGTTACTTGAAACGTTGACGTGAGTTGATATACGTAGCGAGATCGCTGAAGAATCACCCTTATCGTCCTCAAGCAAGTCTGTTGAAATGGAGGCCTGGGGGTATGTAATTACTCTCTGGATCTGGGTAACTCCTTGCGCAACCGGTTGGTGAGCGAAGTAGCCCGCGAGGTTGTCCAGAATCGTAGACCGATTTGTCGGAGTGTAAGCCGGAGGCAGTTCTGTCGGGCACGTCTCGTTGGCTTTCTGTCTGGGAAGAGATTTGGGACCCATTCTAGCGGCGAGTGGTTGGGTTTCGATGCAGAGGTTTTCCGATTTCATCACCGAAAGTGTGTCTCGAAATCAAGGAATGCCAGCAAAGGAGGGCAAGGAGATGAAGATAGGAGGTAAGAGTGCACTTGGTTGGAGGCTTCGATACGATGCGTTCTCGAGAAACCAGGAAAGATGGTTCGTATCAAAGGAGCAGTGAAAGTGATGGCCATTCAGAAGCGAGGTGTTCATGGGAAAGAATTTGATATCAATATATATAACTTCTCTTTTGAGCAGGGGAAGTAGAGGAGCGACTTCTGTATCAGATCAATCTCAAGAGGGGAGCAAGGATCAGACGGTCTAGCAGGGAAGGTAGATGGCCTACCCTGTTTCGTAAGGAAGGCAGGCATCCACGGCGGTCAAGCTAACAATTATTCAGGAGGCCAAACGGTGAGGAGCGAGGCAAGGAAAATGAGACATTACCCAGACGCGCGCACCAACAACCCATACTTTCTGATTCATCAACACGGCACAATCTCCCATCTTCTCATCACCTTGGCCAAATCTCAGTTGTCTCCGACGTACGGTGTGGTCCCACAAGTCAGCTTTGTGTCGAAAGTCTCAAACCAGCTGGCAAGCAAGGTTTAGACGGCTTCCCGCGATCGTCCCCTTTGGCGAAGCCACGCCCGTCCGCGTTCTTAGCTTGGACCACACCTTGTCTGTGGGAAAGCATACGGATACGGGAGGACTGGCTGTCCTGATGATTGACGATGGTGGTGTGGTACGGGCCTCTCCACGTTCCGTGGCCATCAACAACCGGGGAGCCCGTCCTGAGACCCGCACGAACGGAGATGATGGTGGGAGACAGGGTGAACTTGAACTGGATGGATGCCCGAAGTTGAGAATCATGGTCTTCTTCGTCTTTACAGCCAACAGCTTCTGCGAATAAACGAGGACAGCGGAAAGCAGCCCGCTCGAACACCAAAGTGGAAAACAGCTGACGGACAGCGGCTGAATCTGCTGAATAGGTCGCGAACTCATTGTCGTCATGAACTTCTCCGGGATGCGGGACAAGGGGGCAATTTCCGCACCGGACGGCACGGTCAAATGCCCCACTTTGCCGAGTTCACCCCACCTCCCCCCTTATTGAGGTGGCGTTTGCTTCCTATTGTTCTTGATGTTGGAGGCGCCATATGTATCCCTTGTCAGCAACATCGGCCCTACGTGTACAGCCAGCCACAAGCAACCACGCCCACTCCCCCTAACCTACCCGCTGAATGTGCGGCAGGATGATAGCCCGCGAGGCCGGACAAGGCGGACAGACAGGCAAGACACGATGCCCAGACAGGGCCGGGTAGCCACCCACGAACCAGTTCCTCGGTGCTTCTACTCCCCTGCTTCACCACCAACTTGAGCAGACAGACGCACCTCCTAAGCCTACACTAGAGGTACCCTGATCCGTCACACGGCCCCCTGTTTGGGTGGAACCAACGAACGAAAGGCTGAGCATGGCTGATTTCTCCTGGGACATGGGTGGGCTTTGAATCCCTTTGTCTCAGCTTCCGGCGCATGGCAGCAATTTCAGACACCGATGCCAGTTTTGCGCCGTCTTGGTCCGGAACACCCTTGGAGACTTGGAAGTTAGACTGTTGATTGACAAAGTCCGAATCTCAAGGTAACAAGCACAGTCTTCCCCGGTCGAGTACCTTCGGGCTTTGGTCTTGGCCGGCGGGAACACCAGCTTCTCGCTAACCACTTGAGGAAATCACGGAGGCATACGGGCGACATGGTGGGTTGACGTTTCGATCTACAATCACACGCCTCGAAAAGGATAGATTCCGGCCAGAGCAAACGAACATCGGATATGCAAGGCTCGAGCTCAACCCAACTGAATACCGGATACTTGTAGTCGCACTCGCTAATGTGCAGACTCTGAAAAGCTGTTACGACCTTTTCAGGCATCGTCAGTCTTTCTCGTCAGCAGCGCGGGAAGAATCTATTGACACAGATGAAAGTGCAAACTCGAAAGGAACCCTACAAGGTTCCATCCAGCATACGCTCCTGGCCCCTGAGAGGCTTAAGCATATTCGTCATCAGATGGTCGCTCGTTCGACAGCATGTTATTCTTTTGGACTAGTTCCTGCCAGGCACTCAATCGGGGATGACAGGTGTGGCATCATAGCCCGCCAATTCGCATGCGTAGCCATTCGGCTAACCTTCCACAGCATCCCGTCACCTTCCCGCGCAAGCCACCAGGCATAGACCAAACCGCGCCCATGCTGTCGGGTCGACACTTATGTGCCCTCCCGTCTCGTTTAGGGACCATGCTGCACTGAAATGTTCCCAAGATCGACAGCCCCTAGGCATCTCTGGTTGGTAGGTATGTTGGTGCCTTAGCATCGCTCCTGTTGGAATCGGGAGCTCCGTCGGGGCAGGGTATGTACTCTGTCCCAACATGTATCTTGCTCGTTTGACCAGTGGCTGTGTCGAGAAGGCCTAAGAGACTAGACGACATGCTATTTTCATACGCAATTCCCCTCCTCATCAGTCTCTCGAACGAATCCGGGAGTCCAGCCCTCGTACCGCCTCAACACCACAGCTTTCCCCCCGGAGAATACTCCTATAGGGGAAGAGGTTTCCCGACTGTAGAGACCGAACCGACGAGCAACGTGGAGTACTGAATGGTTGCTTTAAAAGAAACAAGCCTGCACCAGAGCACCCCGTCGAACCCGGACTCCTGCTGCTCAGAAGCGAGAGACTTTGATCCATGAACAGGCAGGAGAAACACGTGCTGTACCTGCCTTCCCCCCGCCACAGTCTTAACCTCCGTTGTTTGCGTGGCACTTTTCATCGGCGGCAGCGGGATCCAAGACAGGCGGGGGGGG
>JAVHLV010000269.1:0-91750 GCA_036785495.1 Colletotrichum neosansevieriae | reverse complement strand
TCTAAAGCCTTATAGCCTAGAACTTTATATATATAGTTATAGTTATTATATAAATATATAGCCTCTTTTATAGACTCTGTTAGAGCTATATATTTAGCTTTATAGGTGCTTAAAGTAACTGTCTTTTGTTTAATGCTATTCTAGCTGATTATATTATATAGTCTAAAAGTAAAGATATAGCTAGTTATGGACTTTTTATTATCTAGATCTCCAGCCTAATTAGAGTCTGAAAATCCAATAATATTATTATTATTATATAGCTAGTTATTATTATAGTTATAATATAATTCTAAAGTAGGATATTTATTTAAATAGCTCTATATCTTATCTAGGGCTATAAAGTGCTCTTTAGAAGGATTACTTATATATTGAGTATAGGTAATAATAGCTAGAGCTATATCAAGCCTAGTTTTTAAGGCTAAGTAAAGTAGAGCTCCTATTTGCTGTTAATATATAGTTATTTCTTCTGGCTTAGCTATATTTATATTTTTATATAGCTTTATATTATTATCTATAGGTATTTTAGCTGGATATATATGCTTTTTATTATATTTATTAAGTATTTTTTTAGTATATTGGCTTTGATATATATATAAAGCCTTATTTTAATAGTCTATAGTTATTTTGCAGCCTAGAAATTTACTAAGCACCCCTATAGGCTTTATTTTTATACTCTTTAATAAAGAGTGTTATATATATTTAGTTATAGTATTATTTAGTGTAGCTATAAGTATATCATCTATATAGCATGCTATTAAGGCTTGTTTATTATTATTATTTAATATAAATAGGGCTTTATTATAAGGTGAAACCTTAAAGCCTATATTTATTAAGATAGACTGTAGGTGTTTATACTATAGTTATGGGCTTTGCTTTAAGCTATATAAGGCCTTTTTAAGCTTTAGTATATAGTTATTGTTATAGAGCTTTATAGGGGAATTTATATTAAATTCTAGCTTATTAGTATTTTTGTTATAAATAAAACCAGTAGGTAGTTATATATATATCTCTTTATCTATCTCTGTATAGATAAAGGCATTAGAGACGTTATACTGCTATATATCCTAGTTATTATATATACTGTAATATAATAGAAATCTATAGCTTTCAAGCCTATAGGTAGTATTAAAGGTTTCGAGGTAATTAATACCTATATGTTAATTAAAACCTTATACTACCCACCTAGCCTTATAGTATAGAATTTCCCCTTTTATATTGGTTTTTAAAGTATATACCTATTTACTACCTAATATATTTATATTATTATTATTATTTTTTGGTGGTTTAGGGATTATTTCCTATGTATTAATATTTTCTAGCTCTTTTATTTTAGTAAGTATTTCTTTAACCCACTTATCTTTATTTATATTATTTATAGCTTACTTATAGATAGCAGGCTCTACTAAACTAGTAGTAGAGAGTATATAAGAAGCCTTTTTATTAGTTTTATTAATAGTGGATAATATATTAAGCCTTAGGCAGTCTTTTATTAATAGAAGTAGTGCACTGTTATTAACCTAAGTATAGGCTTCTTTATTAATATAAGATTGGGGGATTTATATCTTAATATTAGAGCTAGTATTATTATTATTATTATTCTTATTATTATTATTATTATTATTTAATATATCCTCTTATAGGTTAATATTAAACTGAATAGAGCTATTTTCAGCTTAATTATTTCTGCTATTATTATTATTATTATTATTATTATTAATTATTAGTGGACGATTTATAGTTATTAGTAGCTCTTTATTATTAGAGGATATAAAGGTATTTTTGAGGATTTCTATATCTCTAGACTATAAAGCCCTTTTAGATATTAGATCCTATATTTTATAGGCATTTTTGCTATAGTTTATTATAGCTCCCTTTTTTGCCCTTATATCTAGTTTCTTTAGATTAGGGTCTTTATTTTTATAATAGTATATACTACCCCATATTCTTATATTAGATATATCTAGCTTATAGCTATTCTTTAACTTATAAAGTGTTTTATAGCCTATAGAGCTATATGGAGTTCTATTATATAAATATAAAGCAGCTAAAAAGGCTTCACTCTATAAGTATAGTGATAAGCCTGAATTATATAATATAGTTTATACTTTATTTATTATAGTACGAATTATTTATTTAACTATACTATTAGGCTTATAGGTATAAGGAGGCTTTATATTATAAATAATACCCTAATGAATATATATAGCTTTTATTTATTTATTATTAAATTCTAAGCTACTATTAGTATTAAATTCCTTAACCTGTTTATTATTATTATTATTATTTAATATATTTATAAATTCCTTAAAGGCAGTAGATACCTCTTTAGAATCTTTTGTTTTTAGGAGACATTCCTATGCATACCTAGTATATTTATCTATAAGTATTAAAAACCACTTATAGTTATTATAAGTAGGTAGTTTTATAGGTTTATATAGGTCTCTAGCTACTTTATCTAAGTAGCTATATTATTTATTTAAATAGTTATTATATTTTACCTTATTAGTTAACTTACCTTTAAAGCAAGCTTCATAAAGTATTCTTTTATTAAGATATAGTATATTAATATTAGTTATAGCAGCTTTAGTTAGCTGTTATATTATTTTATAGTTAGTATAGCCTAGTCTTTTATGCTATAGTATATTATTATAGTAGGGCTTATAGAGTATAGCTTTATTATATAGGTTATCTTTAGTTATATTTATAGTATTATTATTATTATTATTATTTATATTAGCAAAGGGTATATTAAAGAAGTATAAGTTATTCTTCTTCTGCTCTATAGTTAGTATTTTATCTTATTTTATATAATATAGAATAGGCTGCTTCTAAAAGATAGAAGCTATTCCTAAGTTATTAAGCTTATTTTAGCTAAGTAAATTAATACCTAGCTCTAGTATATAGTATATATTATTTAGTATTATAAAATATTAATTATTAAAGGATAGTTTTATAGATCCTTCTTTAGTAGTAGTTAAATATCCTGCTTCTCTCTATTTAACCCTTTTATTTATATTTTTAATATTATATAGATATTTTATATCACTAATAGTATAAATAGTAGTAGCTATATCTAAGCAGAAAGAGATTTTATTTAAAGAACTAGTTATAGTCTTATTATAGTTTTTTAGGTTATTAAATTCCTGCTATATTAAGCTACTTAGTGATAGGTTAGTATTATTATTATTATAAGGGTTATTATTATAGGTTATATATATATTTTCAAATTTATAATTATCCTTATAGAAGTTATTTATAGCTAGAGGAGTATTTCCCCCTTTATAGTTTATATCTATAAGGTTAAAATCCTCTATAATAGAGGGATTTATAGCTAAGTTATTAGCTATATTTATAGCATTTTTAAGCTAGTTATTAACAGTTATATTAACTATTTTAGCTGAATTATTGCTCTATTAAGCTAGTTTTTTAGCTTTTTTATTATTTAAAGACTTCTACTAGTTAGGAGCCTTTTTAGGGTATAAAAAGGCATAATTTTCTTCAGTATAGCCTCTTTTTCTGTAGTTTCTATAGAATAAACCCCTAGATTTTCTCTAGGGCTTTTTATTAACCTATTTAGGCCCCTTTTTAGTATAATTTATAGTAGTTTTACCTTCTTTTCTCTTATATTTATTTAGTAAATTAGTAAATAAAGAGTTAAGAATATAGGCTTCTGGGTTAGCTCTAAGGCTTTAGGTTATATTAGTTATAAAACCCTTATAGCTTTTATCTAAGCTATTTAAAATCCAGACTATAATAACCTATTTAGGTAAAGCTAGCTTATAATAAGCTAGATTATTAGTTAATTCCTTAACTTTAGTAAGGTATTCTTCTATACTACTAAAGTCTTCTAAAGTAGTATTAAAAAATTCCCTATAAGTTAGGAATTTATTTATAAAACCCTTAGGCTTATATAAATTAGCAAGCTTTTTCCAGGCTTTAGGCACTATTATAGCGTCTTTTATAACCTATAGGGGCCTATCAGTATATAATAGCTATATATAAGCTAGTGCCTTATTATTTAGGTCCTTATTAGTCTTACTTATAGATGCCTCTAAGTTAATATTAATATCCTTACTAGCTAAAAGAGCCTTAACTCTTAAAGCCTAAGTAGTATAGTTAGAGACTCCTTTAAGCTTAGGGACAGTGAATTTAGCATCTATTATAGATATAGTTATTATTATTAATAGTGTGAATAGGTAGGAGGTTATATAGTGTAGCGGTATAGATATTAGCCTTATATAGAAGGACTTAAGGTTTGAATCTTGGTTTTATTATTTTAGGCTTTTTGGGTTTTTTAGCGTTATTTAGCGTTATTTAGCGTTTTTCAGCTTATATAAGCTGGGCTTATAACCTCTTAGGTTATATAATCATTAATAATATAATTAATAGCTTAAAAGGGAAATAATAAGTATAAATATATTAATATTTAAGTGTCTATCTTCTAAGTAAAAGGGAGTATTCTAGAGAGGGAGAGGTAAGTTATTTATACTTAAGGCTTAGTTTCTAGAGCCTTCTATAGCTATGTAAGCTGCTTGCTAAGCTGCCCCACTTATTTCCTTATTTAGGTTATTTATTAAGTAATTTAGTAACCTAAAACCCTTTTAGGTTTAACCTTAACTTAGGCAGTGAAAGCTAGCAGTTTCCACAGCTTTCTAGAGGCTTCTTCTAATAGTATACACAGTACTAATAGTACTATAATACACTGTATTACGTAATCAACCTCTATTATATAGCCTCTATATTATTATATATTTTTAGTATAGGGTTTTATAGTATATCTCTTATAAATAGTAATAGTTACTAAAAGAGCTATAGGATAGTAAAATAAAAAACTTATACTTCTTAATCTTATTATTCTTAGCCTCCTTTTACTTAGTAAGAGCAGCTAGCTGCTTCTGCTCTATCTTCTTTTTAGCTTTATAAGTTATCTTAGTCTTAGTAATATAGTTAGTAACTAGTACTATAAATTATTTATACTTAGAGGCTATTTTTAATAATAATATTAATAGATATAGATAGTTCTATATAAAGATAAGTATTAGTAATAGTTAATAATATATATAATAATTTTTATATATATATAAAGGGTTAACTTATAATTATTATAGTATTCTAAGTAGAGAAAAGAGGAAAAATTAAAGTAAAGAGTAGTATAAGTAATAACTATACCCACTCAGCTACCTTTATAGATAGTTAAGTGCTACTAATAGGATTCTACTACTTACCTAGATTATATTACTATTACTTAAGTTATATATTACTTATTTATACTCTTTAAAGTACTTATAAGGGATATTTTTATTTATTTTATACCTTTAAGGCTATTTATAATACTACTTTATCTCTTTTATATATATTTAAAAATAGTTATAGCTATATATAATAATAGATTGCTATATTAGTAATATTTACTATATAGCTAGGGGGTATATTATAATATAGTTTATAGCACTTTTAGCCTTATAAGGCTGTAGTGGCTGTATGCTATAGCGCGCAATTATATAATTATATATTACAGACTATTTCACTGTGCTTTCTGCGCACACTAATCTATAGCTAAGATAGTTGCTCCTTATAACTCGCTATTACCCCTATCTATAGCTTGTGACATTTATATATATATAAAAATCATTATATATATTATTAACTATTATAGATACTTATCTTTATATAAAACTATTTATACCTATTAATACTATTATTAAAAATAGCCTCTAAGTATAAATAATCTATAATACTAGTTACTAACTATATTACTAAAGCTAAGGTAATCTATAAAGCTAAAAAGAAGATAGAGCAAAAGTAGCTAGCTACTCTTACTAAGTAGCTACTTTATATAAGTAGACTTATCTAGCTTACTAAACTATAGAAAGTAGTTATAGCTATTATATTAAATACCTATCTTAAAGAGGAGTGCTTCTAAAATAATATTAATATATATATTTTTAATAATAGTAATATTATTTAAGGTTAGAGTGCTCTTTTTACTTATTAAAGTATTTTTAAATATACTCTAGATAACCTAAGTGCTCCTCTTAATAATTAGTATACTTATACTACTAACTTTAATTACCTTATTATTATATAAGTATATAAAGGTGCTAGAAACTAGCTTTTTCTTATTATTAATAATATAGAAAGCTCTATAGTTATCTAAAATAATACTATTAGAGAGAGTATATAGTTTCTTAAAGAATATAAATATTATAGAATAAACTTAGATTACTTAGCTTTTATTTTTAAAAAGGCTTTAGTTAATAATATAGTAGGAAATATTATTAAGAAATTATTCTTTATTACTAATACTACCCCTATTACTATATTTACTCTAGCTATTATTATAGTATTTATTATAGCTATAGTTAAATAAGTACTAACTACTTTTCTAAGACTTCTTTATAATCTACTCTATATATATAAGATTATTATAAATATAGCTTTATTATAGAGATATTACTTTCTTCTATATATATTATACTTTATCTTTTAGTATCTTATAATCCTTAAAGCTATCTTTTAGTAAGTTTATAAATATTTACTAAATATAGCTATAGTTTTATAGAGTTTATTTATAGTATTATCTATAAAAGTAGCTAGGAATTTTATTAAGTATTATTATTAAAAAAGAAATATCTAAAGCAGTTTATAAAGCTTAAAGTAGATCCTCTAAGTTAGAGCAGTTTATAAAAGTAGTATATACTCTAAGTAATCTACTAAAACTCTTAATAGAAGCTAGCTTATTATAAATCTTAGTAATAAGGATAATTCTAAGCTTTTTAAGTAAGAGATAAGATATTTTAATCTCTTTTACTTAGATAACTAAATCTAGCTAGTTTTAGGCCTAAATAGGAGCTATTTTATAGTATACTTCTTTAAGAAAAGTATATTTATTATAGCTTTTCTTAGTATTAGTAATATTCTAGCTTATTACTAGTTTATAAAGATAATATTACTCTTTATACTACTTAGCAGGCTAAGTAATATATTTAGTATACTTTAAAATATTTTTATAATCCTAGTATACTTATTTCTATATATTATAATTAAAGTAGATAAGTTACTATTTAAAGAAATAGAATATATTTTAAAAGTTAATTTAAAACTTATTATTCTTATTATTAAGCTTTATCTCTATTATCTTAAAGTAAACTATATTAATAGTTTAATAAATAAGTATTTAATAGTTATAATATAAGGTAATTTATAATAAGAGGTTTATACTATTAATAAAGAGATATTTAAATATATTACTCTACTTATCTTAGATATTCTTATACTTAATAAGAGTTAGTAGAGTTAGCTTTATAAGCTTAGAAGTAGTAGAACCTATTTTACTAGCTTATTAGAAAATATTAAACTCCTTACTTTTAATAATTTTAATAAAGTTATTATACTTAGTAGTTTTATAAAATATCTAAAAAGGATTCTCTTTAGTATTCTATTTCTAAAAAGCTACTTTATACTTACTAAGATTAGCTTTATACTTAGCTTAGAAATAGTTATTATATTAATCTATAAACTTCTAAATAGTTAGAGTATTCTTAAAAGTATTAAAAAGCTTCTTAATATTAAAGCTATTAAAATTAAGATATTTCTAAATATTCTTACTCTATATAAATAAGTATAGATTAAGGTATTAATAAGGCTAGTTAGTAAAGCTCTAAAGCCTTACTTTTAGAAAGAAGGTTATTAAAAAGTATATAGCTATTATTATAAAGTTACTTTAAAAAAGGTTTTTAAGTATTATAAAGTTATTTTAAATAAGTAAAAAATAATAAGAAAAAAGCTACTTACTCTTTTCTAGGCTTAAAGAAGTTAGAAAAGTATTTATAAGCTATAAAGCTAGGCTTATAACTATTATAAGCTATAGATAGGAGTAAAAGTAAGTTATAAAGAGTAACTATCTTAGCTATAAATTAGTATATATAAAAAGTATAGTAAAATAGTCTATATTATATAATTATATAATTATATACTATAGTATATAGCTACTATAGCTTTATAAGGCTAAAAGTACTATAAACTATATTATAATATTTTATTATTATATATAACTAGAACTAGCTAAGTATTAAACTAGTTTTTTCTTTAAAGAGATCTTTAATATATAGATAAATTAAATTACTTCTAAGTTCTATAATAGAAATTTAGAGATAAATAGTATAGTCTTTTTAATCTTATTAAGAACTACTAATAAAGCTAAATATATTAAAAAGATTATCTCTTTATTATATAATAAGAAGATTTAAAAGATAATTTATACTTAGAATTCTATAATCTCTAACTCTATATCTATAGATAGATTAACTTTAATATAGCTCTATCTTAGATACCTTAAAATACTTAACCTTAACTTTAAAGTATCTATGCTTAATATTAAGTTATAAAAGCTTTTATACTTATTAATATACTTATTAAACCCTTTATAGACCTAAATCTAAGTTTATTTAGAAATTATAATACTAAGGTAAGAGATATTATTAATAACTACTTTATAGTTAATACTATATAAAACTATACTTACTAAAATAGAATTATTACTACTATATACTTAGAGAATAAATAGATAGAAAAGAGAGCTTTTAATCTTTATAATAATAAGTCTTTTTTTTACTTAGATTTTAGTTCTTACTATATTAATAACTTTAGATAGCTAGTTTATATTAATAATCTTTATAGTAATTTAGAACTTCTAGTTATAGATCTAGTTAATAATCTAGAACTACTAAAGAATAAGATAAAGGAAAAGAGAGTATCTAATTAGTATATTAAGTTAAATAAGAATACTATATTATCTTTATAGATCTAATTTTATTATAGATTTAATATAACTAAAGAATAAACTAAATAGCTTTTATTAATTACTTAATATTACTTTACTTATTTCTATAATATTCAAGGAAAACTGGTAATAGAGATCTATTTTAAGATAAAAGAGATATATTATCTTACTAAGTTTAATATATATAAATAAAATAAGTATATATAAATCTTAGAAAGATAAGTTACTTAGTAAATAAGAGTAGTATTTTTTTTAGTAAGTAATAGATCTTAATAATATTAATTATAGATATTTATTATAACCTACTTACCTAGTTAGATATTACTATTTTTTATATTTAATATAATAGTAATTACTAAGTAATAATAATAGTAAACTAGAAAAAAGGAATTATTTACTATACTAACTTACTTTAAAATAGAGAATTTAATAAGCTATTTATATAAACTATAGAAAATCTTTATTAATACTATAAGCTTCTTAAAGCTTTTATTAATATTTATATCTTTCTTTAAAAAAACACTATAGTTAGGTTCTAGTCTTAATAGTAGAATATATAGATATATAGTTTTAGAATAGTAAATTAGATTAAAGCTTATATATATAAAAATATTATTAATAATATAATATTAATAATAGCTTAGTAAGAAGTAGCTAAAAAGAATTAATTTTAAATTATTACTTAGTATATCTTAAAAATTATTACTAAGTTTAAAAAAATATTCTATATTTAATAATAATAAATCTTTATAAATATTTTAGATAGATCTATTTATAGTAGAGTTATATAGTAATATTAGTAATATATAGTTTCTAAAACCTAGGCTACTCTTCTTTCTATTTTCTCTTAAAGTATTAAAGCTTTTTATAAGAACTTTTACTTTATATTATATAAAAAGTTAGATTAGTAAGCTTAATAATAGGAAATCTATTTCTTATTACTTTAATAGAGCTAGCTTTTATATTATTATAGATCTAGACTTACTAGCTTTTAGTTTTTATAGTACTTTACTATTTTTTAGTAATAATAACTTTAGCTTTATAAATCTAGGTTTAACTGTATTTAACTTTTTTATTTTATAAGCTAGACTACTTAATACTAAATAAGAAATAATCTCTTTATATCTCTCTGCTTTAATATTATAGCTATAAAAACTATATTATAGAGTAAGTTAACTATTAGTAATAGATTAAAGATAATATCTCTAAGAGTAGCTATAGTTATTACTTTTTATAGCTATCTAATTAGTATAGTTAGAAATAATATAAGTAAGGTTTAAATTAGAATAAGATTTATAAGTTTATAGAGAATAAGCTTAAATAGAGAAAACTAGAATAGTATAATTATAAAAAGAAGTAATTATATCTATAATTATCTAAGAGATATAATTAGATAGTAAGTAGGGATATCTTTTTTTTTATATTATAAGCTATAAATAGGAGTAAGAGTAAGTTATAAAAAGTAACTATCTTAGCTATAAATTAGTATATATAGAAAGTATAGTAAAATAGTCTATAGTATATAATTATATAATTATATACTATAGTATATAACTTAAATAATAGTAATATAATCTAGATAAGTAGTAGAATTCTATTAATAATACTTAACTATCTATAAAGGTAGCTAGATAGATATAGTTATTATTTATACTATTCTCTATCTTAATTTTTCCTCTTTCTTCTACTTAGAACACTATAATAATTATAAGTTAACCTTTTATATATATATAAAAAATTATTATATATATTACTAACTATTATAGATACTTATCTTTATATAGTACTATTTGTACTTATTAATATTATTATTAAAAATAGCCTCTAAGTATAAGTAATCTATAATACTAATTACTAACTATATTACTAAGACTAAGATAATCTATAAAGCTAAGAAGAAGGTAAAATAGAAGTAGCTAGTTACTCTAACTAAGTAAAAAGAGGCTAAGAATAAGAAGATTAATAAATATAAATCTTTTATTTTACTATTTTATAGCCTCTTTAATAACTCTAATACTTAATAGTAAAGATTATCTTTTATAAAGTAGAGAAAAACTTAGCTTAAAGTAAGTTTATTACTATTTAGTAGGGTTTTTTAATACTATAAAAGCTAATAATATTTTTCTAATAAAGAAAGCTAAGGCCTCTAAGAAAAAGCTAATATATAAGTATAAATATACCTCCTTTATTAAGAAGATAGAGAATAAGAATAAGAAGAAGCTTATTAATATATTTATAGTATTACTTTTACTTATTCTAGAGATATTAATAATAGTTTAGAAAAGCCTAAATATAAGCTTAAAGAAGTAAAAATTATAGATAGTATATATTATAATATATTCAAGAAGAAAACTATTTCTATTATTAATAAAAAGATTTTAGGCTTTACTAAAAAGCTTTATATTTTCTTTACTATTCTAGAGAGAGCTAATAAGCTAATAGAGTATTTTTATTATAGCTATACTTACTTACTATTTATAAATAAGAGCTTTGATTACTATTTTTGTAGTATTAAAAAATACTATTACTACTATCTAGCTAACTAAAACTATAAGCTTCTTTTTATTATTATTATTATTACTTTCTATAAATACTACTATAAAGCTTATAATAGTAATAACTAAATTATAAATATTTTATATATATATATAGATATATATAAAATAATTTAGTATAGTACTAACTTATCTATCTAGGTTTTTTTCTTTTAGTACTAGATTTTTTAAACTATTTTTAAGAAAAAGGAGGAGAAAGAGAAAGAGAAAGAGAAAGAGAAAGAGAAGGAGCAGAAATAAGAGAAAGAGGAGAAAAAGCTTTAAATTATTATATATTTAAAGCTTACTATAAAAGAGCTAGCTTTTACTAACTCTTTTTAATAGGTTTTTATAGCTATTACTCTTTTTAGTAATATTATTACTAATAAATATACTTACTTAGTAAGCTTTTTAGCTTTCTATAAGTTATTTATTAATATAGCTAATAGCTTTATTAACTATCTTATTATAGCTATTTATATTAAGAAGTATTTCTATTATTAAATATATATTTTTAGGTATTAATATTTTTTACTTTCTATTATTTAGAGAGATATAAAGTTAATATATCTAGAGCTAGTATATCTATAAAAATTGCTTTTTTGCCTAGCTATTATATTTAGAGAAGCTATAGCTTTATAGATAATATCTACTAGTCTTTAAGCTTAATAGGGCATAGGTCAAAGTGCCTCTATAGTGTTTCCCGAATTGTGCCCATGAACTGGGTGAATTTGTCGTAGTCTTTTTTGCGGGGGGCTGCGTCGTAACTACAAACTCAAGCTTAATAGAGCTTTATTTTATATTTTTAAACTTACTTCTTTTTTATTATAATAATATGATAAGTATCTATTAGATTTAGTAATACTTAAAAATATTTAAACTTAGCTTAGAAGAGGCTTTTTATAAGCTTATCTATCAATATTTTATCTATAAATATATAAAGTATTTTAAAAATGCTTTTTATATACTCTTAGTATAGCTATATATTTTAAATCTTAATATACTATAAATAGGTTTAAATATACTCTTTTTCTCTAACTACTAATTAAATAGTTTACTAATTATTATAATAGACTTTCTAAATATCTCTAAGCTCTAAAATAAGATTATAATATAGCTTTTAAAGAGTTAGTATCTCTTTAGTAATATATTTAAGGCTTAAAAGCTTTATTTTAGTTATTAATATTATAATTATTACTTAATAGACTACTTTTTACTAAATTATACCTCTAAAAAGTATTATTATATAGCTTTATAATAATCTATAAATCTCTTTATTATTAATAAATAAGATATTATTAATAATTAGTAATAAGAAAATCTCTTTATTACTCTCTAAGCTGCTATAGTAAATTATAAAGTAGTAAGTTATATAGAGATACTATATATACTATCTTACTATAGTAAAATACTATATACTTAGATTTATAAAATAGTAAGAGAGTTATACTATAATAAAGATTACTTTAAGTTATATTATTATTACTATATATAAAATACTTTTAATAAGTAATTAGTAATTCTTAACTTTAGTAGTTATAGCTTTATTAAGGTTTTTTATAAGCTTAATAACTAATATAGAAATACTTAAATAGATATTATTATAAAGCCTAAAATACTATATAATAGTTTTAGTATATTAGTTATAAACTAAATAGATCTTTTTAGCTACTTAGTTTTATATAATTATATATCTTAAAATATTACTTAATAAAGCTTAGTTTATATAGTTTATATAGTTTCTTAACCTTTTATATAAGCTTCTAAGCTTTAGAAATATAGTTTAAATAAAATAAAATAAGGATATTATTAATATAAAATAGAACTAAGACCTTATAGTACTTATCTTAAAAAAGGTAAAGCTTCTTATTATATAGAGAGAGTTTAAGCTTATATAAAGCTATAGAGAATTCCTTATATTATAGAAGAGGTATATTCTTTAAGCTATATAGAGCTTTATTAAGCTTTATAACTTTACTAACCTACTTAAAGCTATTTAGAAAGTAATAGGTAACTAGCTCTCTATTTAAGTTAATATCTATATAAGTTAATATCTATATTTAGAAATATATTAATAATATTAAATTAGAGTATTTTATAGTTAAACTAGGCTATAATTACTATTATTATATATAGATTTTAAGCTATAAATATAGTAATATAGATTAAGCTAAGAGAGAAGATATTTTATATATCTTCTTATATATAAATTTATATTTTATAGATATTAAGATAGTTATCTTAAAACTTATAGATATATATCTATTTTAAAAAAAGAGGCTTTAAGTATATCTTAGACTAGTTAATAATATATTAAGTTTTCTTAGCTATAAGCTTATTAATTTTCTTATTTATAGCTTCTTAAAATATATCTTAGAGTAACTTTCTTAGCTTTTTAGCTTTAAAATAGTTACTTAGAAGCTTTAAGAAGTCTTCTATAAAGTATATTATCTTTTACTTAGTATTTAGATATATCTTAGAGTTATTTTATAGATATATTATAATAATAAAATATAACGTTTTATATATAAAAGTGCTTTTTATAATAGCTTTATACTAATTAAATATAAAAATTATAAAGAAAGCGTTTTAGTAGTTATTTAGTAAGCTTTTTTCTAAATAAAGAGTTATAAAAATCCTTAGATATTACTCTTTAATACTCTATTATATTAAAGACTTATAGTTAATTTATTAATATTAATAATAGATAGATTAGAAATTTATTTTAGCTACTAAGGAGAAGTTTTATCTAGATTATTATATACTCTCTTTCTTTATAAATATTTAAGTAACTAATTTTTAAGTATTTAAAATGAATAGATATAGATCTATATTCTTAGTAATAATATACTATATCTTAGAATAAGGCTTTAGTATTAATAGGGAATTTAAACTTAATTTTAATATATTCTTAGAATTAGAAGTTTATTTAGAAGTAAGTAATTCTCTTTATATTTTAGTTAGTATATTTATAAACTATATTATAGTAATAATATAAAGTATTTTTAAACTATAAAAAGTAGCTAGTATAGAGAACTTAAGCTTATTAATAGTTTATTTATTTATTATAAAGTTACTATTTACTTTATTAAATATTTCTAAGGTTTTAAAAACTATATTAGAGAATTTAATAAGTATTTTAATTTTATTAATAATTATCTAGATATTCTACATATTTATAGCTTCTTTTATATTATCTAAAAAGTAGAATTTTAACTTATGAAAGTATATATTATATATAATAATAGTCTAGTTAAGTATAGAAACCTAGATTTTATATAGGTTATATATTTCTAGTATATATTCTATAAAGTATCTAAGATAAGCTTTAGGGTTAACTTTATAATAATATCTCTTAATATCTTTTTTATAACTCTCTTTAAGGAAGTAAGCTTTATAGCTATAGATATATAAGCCTCTTTAGTATAAATATAGATCTTAGTATATAGTAAGTATAAAGTTTAGTTATTATTATTAAAAGTAGTTTTAGAACTACTTAAGCTTTTTCTAAATAGGTTATTACTAATTATTTATAATATATAAATTAATATTAAAAATAAAAACTACTACTCTCTAAGTCTCTAAGATAAGATACTTTAGTAAGTAAGTAGCTATTAATATTATAAATACTTTTAGAATAATTTCTAAGTTAATATACTCTTTACTATTTCTAAACTCCTTAATATTTATTAATAAAAGCTTAAGATTAATTCTAAGCTTCTCTACTTATTATTTATACTAAGTAAAGCTTTATATAGTAATAATAATATACTTAATATTATAATAGATTTTATAGATAGTAAGTTTCTACTATCTTTATATTTAGTATTTAAATATTTAAAGTATCTTAAATACTTTATTATACTTTTTTAAGACTAGGGGAATTCTAAAGAGTTTTTTACTATATTTATCTTTAATAAGAAGTATCTAGATATATACTTTACTAAGCTTTTAGTAGTTAAAGAGATTCTAAGCTATATAGTAATAGAAATAGAGAGATCTAATCTTAGATATACTATATAAAATAACTTACTAAATATATACTTAAGTATAGAATTTATATTAAATATATAATAGAGTCTTAATCCTTACTCTCTAAGTATTATATATAAGATATTTAAGAGTGCTCTAGCTTAGATAACTAGCTTAGAGATACTATAGTTATATATTATTAACCCTTTTAGTTATATAGTAATATAAGAAGTATATTAGCTTCTAGTTATTTAAGAGAGCTATAATACTTATACTACTTATAGAAATACTTAAACTAGATAGGTAGATAGAAATAGAGTTATATTTAAAGAAGATTAGATTACTCTTATATAGTAGCTACTTTATATAAGTAGACTTATTTAGCTTACTAAACTATAGAAAGTAGTTATAGGTATTATATTAAATATCTATTTTAAAGAGGAGTGCTTCTAAAATAATATTAATATATATATTTTTAATAATAGTAATATTATTTAAGGTTAGAGTGCTCTTTTTACCTATTAAAGTATTTTTAAATATACTCTAAATAAGCTAAGTACTCCTCTTAATAATTAGTATATTTATACTACTAACTTTAATTACCTTATTATTATATAAGTGTATAAAAGTGCTAGAAACTAGCTTTTTCTTATTATTAATAATATAAAAAGCTTTATAGTTATTTAAAATAATACTATTAGAGAGAGTATATAGTTTCTTAAAGAATATAAATATTATAGAATAAACTTAGATTACTTAGCTTTTATCTTTAAAAAGGCTTTAATTAATAATATAATAGGAAATATTATTAAGAAATTATTCTTTATTACTAATACTACTTCTATTATTATATCTACTTTAGCTATTACTATAGTATTTATTATAGCTATAGTTAAATAAGTACTAACTACTTTTCTAAGACTCCTTTATAATCTACTCTATATATATAAGGTTATTATAAATATAGCCTTATTATAGAGATATTACTTTCTTCTATATATATTATACTTTATCTTTTAGTATCTTATAATCCTTAAAGCTATTTTTTAGTAAGTTTATAAATATTTATTAAATATAGCTATAGTTTTATAGAGTTTATCTATAGTATTATCTATAAAAGTAGCTAGGAATTTTATTAAGTATTATTATTAAAAAAGAAATATTTAAAGTAGTTTATAAAGCTTAAAGTAGATCCTCTAAGTTAGAGCAGTTTATAAGAGTAGTATATACTTTAAGTAATCTACTAAAACCCTTAATAGAAGCTAGCTTATTATAAATCTTAGTAATAAGAATAATTCTAAGCTCTTTAAGTAAGAGATAAGATATTTTAATCTTTTTTACTTAGATAACTAAATTTAGCTAGTTTTAGGCCTAAGTAGGAGCTATTTTATAGTATATTACTTTAAGAAAAGTATATTTATCATAGCTTTTCTTAGTATTAGTAATATTCTAGGTTATTACTAATTTATAGAGATAGTATTACTCTTTATACTACTTAGTAAGCTAAATAATATACTTAGTATACTTTAAAATATTTTTATAATCTTAGTATACTTATTTCTATATATTATTATTAAAGTAAATAAGTTACTATTTAAAAGAGATAGAATATATTTTAAAGGTTAATTTAGAACTTATTATTCTTATTATTAAGCTTTATCTCTATTATCTTAAAGTAAACTATATTAATAGTTTAATAAATAAGTATTTAATAGTTATAATATAAAGTAATTTATAATAAGAGGTTTATATTATTAATAAAGAAATATTTAAGTTATTGCGATGTGGCTCACAGCACTCTTAGCCTTATAAGGCTATAGTGGCTGTGCGCTGTGGCATATAATTATATAATTGCACACTATAGACTATTTCACTATGCTTTCTGTGTGCACTAATTTATAGCTAAGATAGTTACTCCTTATAACTTACCCTCACCCCTATCTATAGCTTATAATAGTTATAAGCCTAGCTCTATAGCTTATAAATACCTCTCTAACCTCTCTAAGTCTAGGAAAGGGTAAGTAGCTTTTCTCTTATTATCTTTTGCCTATTTAAAATAACCTTATAATACTTAAAAATCTTTTTAAAGCAGCCTAGTAATAATAGCTATATACTCTTTAATAACCTTCTCTCTAGAAGTAAGGCTCTAGGGCCTTACTAACTAGCCTTACTAGTACCTTAATCTATACTTATCTATATAGAGCAAGGATATTTAGAAGTATCTTAATTCTAATAGCCCTAATACTAGAAAGCTTTCTAATACTTTTAAGAGCACTCTAACTATTTAGGAGTTTATAGATAAGTATAATAACTATTTCTAGGCTAAGTATAAGACTAATCTTATTAAGTATAAAGCAGTTCTCTAAAAGCAAAAAGCTAAGGAAAATCCCTCTTAGATACTCTATAAGACTACTAAGTATAATAACTCTATTAATATTATTAAGAGTAAGAAGTCTAATACTCTCTAATAAACTAGTAGAGTAGGTCTTACTACTTCTAAGCTTATAAAGCTAACCCTACTAATTCCTATTAAATATAAAGATATCTAAGATAAGTAGAGTAATATACTTAAATACCTCTTTGCTAATAGTATAAACCTCTTATTATAGATTACCTTATACTATAACTATTAGATACTTATTTATTAAACTATTAATATAGTTTACCTTAAAGTAGTAGAGATAAAGCTTAATAATAAAAATAATAAGTTCTAGATTAACCTTTAGAATATACTCTGCCTTTTTAAATAGTAACTTACCTGCTTTAATAATAGTATATAGGAATAAGTATACTAAGATTATAAGAATATTTTAAAGCATATTAAGTATACTACTTAGCCTGCTAAGTAGTATAGAAAGTAGCACTATTTCTATAAGCTTATAGTAAGCTAGAATATTACTAATACTAAGGAAAGCTATAATAGATATGCTTTTCTTAAGGCAGTATATTATAGAATAGCTTCTACTTAGGCCTAAAACTAGCTAGATTTAGTTACCTAAGTAGAAGAGATTAGAATATCCTATCTCTTACTTAAAGAGCTTAGAATTATCCTTATTACTAAGATCTATAATAAGCTAGCTACTGCTAAGAGTTCTAGCAGATTACTTAGAGTATATACTACTCTTATAGGCTGCTCTAACTTAGAGGATCTACCTTAAGCCTTATAGACTGCTTTAGATATTTCTTTTCTAGTAGTAATATCTAATAAGATCTCTAGCTACCCCTATAGATAATATTATAGGTAGACCCTATAGGACTATAGCTATATTTAATAGGTATTTATAAGCTTACTAAAAGATAGCCTTAAAGATTATAAGATACTAAAGAATAAAGCATAGTATATATAGGAGATAGTAATATCCCTATAGTGGGGCTATATCTATAATAACCTTATATATATAGGGTGGATTATAAAGGAGTCTTAGAAAAGTAGTTAGCACTTATCTAACTATAGCTATAGCAAACACTATAGTAGTAGCTAGAATAGGTATAGTAATAGGAGTAGTGCTAGTAATAAAGAGCAACTTTCTAATAATATTTTCTATTATATTATTAACTAAAGCTTTCTGAAAGATAAAAGCTAAGTAAACTAAGTTTATTCTATAGTGTTTATATTCTTTAAGAGACTATATACTCTCTTTAATAGTATTATTCTAGATAATTATAGAGCTCTCTATACTATTAATAATAAGAGAAAGCTGGTTTCTAGTACCTTTATATACTTATATAATAATAAGGTGATTAAAGTCAGTAGTATAAGTATACTAATTATTAGAAGGGGCACTTAGATTATCTAGGATATATTTAAAGACACCTTAATAGGTAAAAAGAGCACTCTAACCTTAAATAATATTACTATTATTAAAAATATATATACTAATATTATCTTAGAAACACTCCTCTTTAAAATAGATATCTAGTATAATAGCTATTACTGCTCTCTATAGTTTAGTAAGCTAGGTAAGTCTACTTATATAAAGTAGCTACTATATAAGAGTAACCTGGTTTTCTTTAAATATAACTCTATCTCTATCTACCTACCTAGTCTAAGTATTTCTATAAGTAGTATAGGTATTATAGCTCTCTTAAATAACTAGAAGCTAATATGCTCCTTATACTACTATATAGCTAAAAGGTCTAATAATATATAACTATAGCACCTCTAAGCTAGTTACCTAAACTAGAGCATACTTAAATACCTTATATATAATACTTAGAGGTTAAGGATTAAGACTCTATTATATATTTAATATAAATTCTATGCTTAAGTATATACTAAGTAAGTTATCTTATATAGTATTTCTGAAGCTAGATCTCTCTATCTCTACTACTATATAGCTTAGAACCTCTTTAACTACTAAAAGCTTAGTAGACTATATACCTAGATACTCCTTATTAAAGATAAGTATAGTAGAAAACTCTTTGGAATTCCCCTAGTCTTAAAAGAGCATAATAAAGTATTTAAGATGCTCTAGATATTTAAATACTAGGTATAAAGATAGCAGAAACTCACTATCTATAAGATCTGCTATAATATTAAGTGTGCTATTATTACTATATAAGGCTTTACTTAATATAAATAATAGATAGAGGAGCTTAGAATTAATCTTAAGCTTCTACTAGTAAATACTAAGAAGCTTATAGATAGTAGAGAGTATACTAGCTTAGAAATTATCCTAAAAGTGCTTATAATACTAACTACTACTTATCTATCTAAGTACCTTATCTTAAAGGCTTAGAGAGTAGTAGTTTTTATCTTTAATATTAGCTTATATACTATAAATAACTAGTAAAGCCCTATTTAGATAGAACTTAAATAGTTCTAGAACTACTTCTAATAGTAGTAACTAGACTTTATACTTACTATATACTAAGATCTATACCTATACTAGAGAGGCTTATATATCTATAGCTATAGAGCTTATTCCCTTAAGGGGAGTTATAAAAAAGATATTAGGAGATATTATTATAAGGTTAACTCTAGGGCCTATCTTAGATACCTTATAGAATATATACTAGAAATATATAACCTATATAGGATCTGGGTTTTTATATTTAACTAGATTATTATTATATATAATATATACTTTAATAAGTTAAAATTCTACTCTCTAGATAATAAAAAGGAGGCTATAAATATCTAGAGTGCCTAGATAATTATTAATAAGGTTAAAATACCTGTTAAATTCTCTAATATAGTTCTTAAGATCTTAGAGGTGCTTAATAAAGTAGATAGTAACTTTATAATAAATAAGTAAACTACTAGCAGGTTTAAGTTCTCTATACTAGCTACTTTCTATAGTTTAGAAGTGCCTTATACTACTACTATAATATAGTCTAAGAGCATACTAGCTAGAATATAGAGAGAACTACTTATTTCTAAATAAACTTCTAATTCTAAAAGTATACTAGAATTAAGTTTAAACCCTCTTATAATACTAGAGCTCTATCTTAAAGTATAGTATACTATTACTAAGAGTATAAACCTATATCTACCTATTTAAATACTTAAAAACTAGCTACTTAAATATCTATAAAAGAGAAGAGTTTATAGTAATCTAAATAAGACTTCTCCTTAGTAGCTAAAACAGATTCCTAACCTGCTTACTATTAATACTAATAGATTAACTATAAACCTCTAATATAATAGAGCACTAGAGAGTAGTATCTAAGAGTCTTTATAACTCTTTATTTAGAAAAGAGCTTACTAAATAACTACTAGAATGCTTTCTTTATAACTTTTATACCTAATTAGCATAAAGCTATTATAGAAAACACTCTTAAATATAAAACTCTATACTCTATTATTATAGTATATTTATAGGATAACTCTAAGATATACTTAAATACTAAGTAGAAGATAATATACTTTATAGAAAACCTCTTAAAGCCTCTAAGTAACTATTTTAAAGCTAGGAAGCTAAGAGAGCTGCTCTAAGATATATTTTAAGAGGCTATAAATAAGGAAATTAATAAGCTTATAGCTAAGAAAACCTAGCATATTATTAACTAGTCTGAGATATACTTAAAGCCTCTTTTCTTAAAGTGGGTATATATCTATAAGTTTTAAGATAACTACTTTAATACCTATAAAGTATAAATCTATATATAAGAGGATATATAAGATACCTCCTCTCTTAGCTTAACCTATACTACTATACTTATAGCCTAAAGCCTATATATAATAGTAGTAATTATAGCCTAGTTTAACTATAAAATACTTTAATTTAATATTATTAATATATTTCTAAATATAGATATTAACCTAGATAGAGAGCTAGTTATTTACTACTTTCTAGATAGCTTTAAGTAAGCTAGCAAAGTTATAGAGCTTAATAGAGCTCTATATAGCTTAAAGGATATACCTCTTCTATAATATAAGGAATTCTCTATAGCTTTATATAAGCTTAGGCTCTCTCTATATAATAAGGAGCTCTGTCTTTTTTAAGATAAGTACTATAAGGTTCTGCTTCTGTTCTATATTAATAATATCCTTATTTTATTTTATTAAGACTATACTTCTAAAGCTTAGAAGCTTATATAAGAGATTAAAAAACTATATAAACTATATAAACTAGGCCTTATTAAATAGTACCTTAGAATATATATTATATAAAACTAAGTAGCTAAAAAGATCTACCTAGTTTATAACTAGTATATTAAGACTATTATAGAGTGCTTTAGCCTCTATAATAGTATTACTCTAAGTACTCCTATACTAGTTACTAAGCTTATAAAGAACTCTAGTAAGGCTACTACTATAGAAGTTAAGGATTACTAATTACTTATTAAAAGTATCCTATATATAGTGATCATAATATACTTTAAAGTAGCCTTTACTATAATATAACTCTTCTGCTTTCTTATAAATCTAAGTATATAGCACTTTGCTATAATAAGGTAATATATATAGTATTTCTATTTAACTTACTATCTTATAATCTGCTATAGTAGCTTAGAGGGTAATAAAGAGACTCTCTTACTACTAATTATAGATAATACCTTATTTACTAATAATAAAAAGATATATAGGTTATTATAAGGCTATATAATAATACTCTTTAGAGGTATAATTTAGTAAAAAGCAGCTTATTAAGTAATAGTTATAATATTAATAACTAAAGCAGAGCTTCTAAGCTTTAAGTATATTACTAAAGAGATAATAGCTCTTTAAAAGCTATGCTATAACCTTATTTTAGAGCTTAGAGATATTTAAAAAGTCTATTATAATAATTAGTAAACTATTTAACTAGTAGTTAGAGAGGGAGAGTATATTTTAACCTATCTATAGTATATTAATATTTAGAATATATAGCTATGCTAAGAGTATATAAAGGGCACTTTTAAAGTGCTCTATATATTTATAGATAAGATACTAGTAGATAGGCTTATAAAAAGCCTCTTCTAAGCTAAGTTTAAATACTTCTAAGTATTACTAAATCTAGTAGATATTTGCTATATTATTATAATAAAGAGGAAATAAGTTTAAGAGTATAGAATAAAGCTCTATTAGACTTAAAGGCTAGTAGATATTATCTATAGGGCTATAGCCCCCCTATATATAATAGCTAGGTAGAAAAGCAATTTTCATAGATATACTAGCCCTGGATATACTAGCCCTATATCTCCCTGAATACTAATAAGTAAAGGGTATTAATACCTAAAGGTATATATTTAATAATAGGAGCACTTCTTAGTATAAATAGCTATAATAAGGTAGTTAATAAAGCTATTAGCTATGCTAGTAAGTAGCTTATAGAGAGCTAAAAGGCTTACTAAGTAAGTATATATACTAGTAATAGTATTACTAGAAAGAGTAGTAGCTATAAAGACCTGCTAAGAAGAACTAGCTAAAGCTAGCTCTCTTATAGTAGCCTCTAGGTATATAATAACCTAGAGCTCCTCCTCCTCCTCCTACTCCTCCTCCTCCTCCTTCTTCTTCTCCTTCTTCTCCTTCTCCTCCTTAAGAGCAGCTTAGAGAACCTAGTGCTAATAGGTAAGAGCCTAGATAGATAAGTTAGTACTATACTAAATTATCTTATATATATCTATATATAAGTATAGAATATTTATAACTTAGTTATTGCTATTATAGGCTTTATAGTAGTGCTTATAGAGTGTGATAGTAATAGCAGGGAGGGGTTAGTAGCTATAGCTAGCTAGATAGTAGTAGTAGTGCTTACTAGCACTATAGAAGCAGTAACTAGAGCTCTTATCTATAAGTAGTAAGTGTGTGTAGCTATAGTATAGGTGCTCTATTAGCTTACTAGCTCTCTCTAGAATAGTAGAGAAAGTGCAGGGCTTTTTAGTAGAGCCTGGGATCTTCTTACTAGTAGTGGGGGTGGTCTTTTTCTTAGATATACTGTGATATATGCTGTCTATAATCTTAGCTAGCTTAGCTTTCTTAGGCTTTGCTGGGCTATTATTAGTATCTCTTAGATATATAGAAGGAGTATTATAAATATATAGATAGGCTTCTTATTCTTATCCTCTTCCTCCTTAATAGAGGGGGTATACTTATGCTTATATACTGGCTTCTTTTTGGGGGCCTCAGCCTCCTCTATTAGATAGATATTATTAGCTTTTATAGTGTTAAAAGGCTTTATAGAATAGTAATAGTTACTAGAGGGGCTATAGGACAGCAAAATAAAAGACTTATACTTATTGCCCTTATTATTCTTAGCCTCCTTCTGCTTAATAAGAGTAGCTAGCTACTCCTGCTCTGCCTTTTTCTTAGCTTTATAGGTTATTTTAGCCTTAGTAATATAGTTAGTAACTAGTGCTATAGATTATTTATACTTAGGGGCTATTTTTAATAATAGTGTTAATAGGTATAGATAGTTCTATATAAAGATAAGTATTAGTGATAGTTAATAATATATATAATGATTTTTTTATATATGTAAAGGGTTAACTTATAATTATTATAGTGTTCTGAGTAGAAGAAGGAGGAAAAATTAAGGTAGAGGGTAGTATAAGTAATAACTATACCTGCCTAGCTACCTTTATAGGTAGTTAAGTACTACTAACTAGATTCTACTACTTATCTGGATTATATTACTATTACTTAAGTTATATATTACTTATTTACACTCTTTAAAGCATTTATAAGGGATATTTTTATTTATTTTATGCCTTTGAGGCTATTTATAATATTGCTTTGTTTCTTTTATATATATTTAAAAATAGTTATAGCTGTGTGTGATAACAGATTACTGTATTAGCAATATTCACTATGCAGCTGGGGGGTGTGTTATAATATAGCTTATAGCACTCTCAGCCTTATAAGGCTGTAGTGGCTGTGCGCTGTGGCGCGCGATTACGTAATCGCGCACCGCAGACTATTTCACTGCACTTTCCGCGCGCACTAATCTATAGCTAAGACAGTTACTCCTTATAACTTGCCCTTACCCCTATCTATAGCTCGTGACATAAGTATATTACTCTACTTATCTTAGATATTCTTATACTTAATAAGAGTTAGTAGAGTTAGCTTTATAAGCTTAGAAGTAGTAGAACCTATTTTACTAGCTTATTAGAAAATATTAAACTCCTTACTTTGAATAATTTTAATAAAATTATTATATTTAGTAGTTTTATAAAATATTTAAAAAGGATTCTCTTTAGTATTTTATTTCTAAAAAGCTGCTTTATACTTACTAAGATTAGCTTTATACTTAGCTTAGAAATAGTTATTATATTTATCTATAAACTTCTAAATAGTTAGAGTATTCTTAAAAGTATTAAAAAGCTTCTTAATATTAAAGCTATTAAAATTAAGATATTTCTAAATATTCTTACTCTATATAATAGTTAGTAAAGCTTTAAAGCCTTACTTCTAGAAAGAAGGTTATTAAAAAGTATATAGCTATTATTATAAAGTTACTTTAAAAAAGGTTTTTAAGTATTATAAAGTTATTTTAAATAGGTAAAAAATAATAAGAAAAAAGCTACTTACTCTTTTCTAGGCTTAAAGAAGTTAGAAAAGTATTTATAAGCTATAAAGCTAGGCTTATAACTATTATAAGCTATAAAGCTAGGCTTATAACTATTATAAGCTATAGATAGGAGTAAAAGTAAGTTATAAAGAGTAACTATCTTAGCTATAGATTAGTATATATAAAGAGCGTAGTGAAATAGTCTATAGTATATAATTACGTAATTATATACTTTAGTATATAGCTACTATAGCCTTATAAGGCTGAGAGTGTTATAAACCATATTATAATAAATAATCTATCTATAATAAAGCTTAAGGCCTTAGATTTACTAATTAATACTTTTATAAAGATATAATTTATATTAGGTGCTATCTATAAAAGCAATAAGATCTTATATAACTAACTCCTTCAAGGTTACTAAGGGATTAAGGAATATAAATAAGCTACTATAAACTCTATAATAAAGTTTAAAATTATAGTCAGTAATATAGTTATATTTATAAATAGTTAATCACCTCTATAACTATAATATTACACTAAGTAATACTAAATAGATTATAAATATAATAGCTAAGGCTAGAATAATTAATTTAGCTACTCTAGTCTATACTAAAACCTTAAATAAGATAATTTAAAATAATAATAAGATCTCTAGAAATAGAGATACTATATCTATAAAAAAACAGGCTGCTATTTAATAAACTATATATAGAAAGAGAGAGATAAAGTATACTTCTACTTCTAAAGTAATTTATAAATTTAAAATACTTTAAAGATAGCTTATTAGTAATTTCTCACTTAGTATAAAGAAACTAAAGATAAGAGTTATAATAATTTAATAATAAGTAATAAAGAGAATAAAGAGATTAAGATATATCTCTAGTTACTTAGAGAAAGATAAAATAGTTAAAAAGATTAATAATTTTATAATAACTAGCAGACTTTATTCTTTACCTAATTTATAGATCTAAATACCTAATTAACTTATTTAGTGGATAAGGGTACTATCACTAAATACTTACTTAATAAACCTGCTTACTATAGAATTACCTACTATAATTTTTTTAAATAAATAATTAATAATACTCTTATTAATATCTTTATACTTAACAAAAGATATTCTTTAGAGACTTTCTAGAATATTATTCTAGATATAAAAGCTATAGAATTTTTAATAGCTAGTTATAACTAGTTTATTATATTTAAAAAGTAAAACTGCTTAATATTATACCTAACTCTATTACTATAAAAGGGATAAGTATTAAATTTAGTCTAGGAGGAGTAATTAAATTAATAGAAATAATAGTTATCTCTATGCTTTTTAGAGAAATAATATTCTATATTATATTAGTAAATACCTCTTTCCTTCTATATCTTATAAATATAAATAAACTAAGTATTAGATTTAATAATTTAGAAAACTATTTATAATAAGGAGACCTAATTATCTCTATTATCTATAAATAGAGTTATCTATAGCTACTATTAAATATAGAGAAGACTCTAGCCTAGAATAACCTTATAGAGACTAAATTATGCTAACTTTATTAATATTTTAGATATCTATTAGTTTACTAACTTTATAAAGTTTTTTAGCAGTTAGGCTACTAAGTTAAAATATAAATACTTAAATATCTTATAAAGTTTTATAAATATTACTAACTTAATATATAAGCTCTAAATTACTTTAAATTTACTCTTAAGGATAACTATAACTTTAACTATATTATAGTTATTAACATTATTTACCTTAACTTAAGATTAATACTTTATATAGTTAATACTACTATTACCTTTAATATAAGAAGATTTCTATAGAATTTATTAATAAGTATAGCACTTAATATACTTAAATAGTGCTAGATCTATACCTACCTTAAACCTCTAGATATAGTAATTATTAATATTAGTACTAATTTTAGCTTATTTAAGTAATATAGCACACTCTATTTAATATTAATAACTACTACTAAAGTCCCTATTAAGGCTTATAACTCTATAGATAAGGTTAAGAGATATTATATAATTCTTTAAAAAGTTTATAATATAATTTACTAAAACCTTCTTAATATAAATTATAAATTAGTTCTCTAAATAGCTTTAAAGGCTATTAATAATACTATAGAGCTAAGAGGCTTAATCCTAATACTACTTATCTTTAGAGTATATCTATACCTTATTAATAAATCCCCTCTATCTCTAGAATCCAGAAATAGATAGCTACTATATAAAGAGTAATAAAAGATCTCTAAAAAGTCTAAACTCCACGCTAAGTTTTAGAAGCTCTTACCATCTATAATAAGCCTAATATTTATAAAACTCTATAATTACTACTACTCTTACTAATATATATCTACTATAAAAAGAAGAGTTAATAAGAACTATATAAACTCCTCACTATTAATAATAAGATCTATATACTTAACCTTCTATAAAAACCTTAAATATTCTATTTAATAGTTATCTATCTATAGTATAATATTAATAATATTAATAATACTATAGAGGATAATAATAATATATTACTAAACTCTCTAAACTAGAATACTAAAAGAACAGAAAAACTAAATAAGGCTAATATTATACCTAAGCTAACACTAATACTACTAATAACCCTACCTCTATATAAGAGAGAGAGATCTCTAAAGAACTATATAGAAGCTATTATAATACTAACTATAGATTTAATATAAAGAAGTAACTACTTTATAGACTAAAATAGATAAGAGAATACTATAGTTAATACTATTTTTATTATTAATATAGGAAAAGCTTTTAGCTAAGAGATTAGTAATACTATAACCTTCTTAATAATAAAAGAGCATTTAGATTATAATCTTACTATCTATCTATATAGAGAGGGTATTATTATAATATTAAGAGAATCTTTCTCTATCTCTATAATAGCTAAGATAACTATACTTTAGAAATATAGTATCTTTAAAATTATCCCCTATAATATTAATATTTATAGTAAAACCTAAATTTTTAAATTCTATATAGTTTATAAAGTTAAAGGAAAAGAAACTAACTAACTTTATAAAACGTTATAACTTATTATTTAGGGTTATAATAATAATAATAAGACTTTAATCCTTATATAATCACTAATAATTTAAAAAGCAAGCTAATAACTACTTCTCACTTTAGTACTATCCTTTATAGTAAAAGGATTTATTCTATAGCTTAGGGATATTATATAAGTATATATCTAATCCTAAATAGAGCTTAATAAAATAATATTAATAAATCTTTTAAGTAAAATTAAAAGTAAATACCCTAAGGATTAGATTATAAGAATTATTAAACCTCTATATAGTATTATAGAAGCTAGAACCTATTAAGAAGTAACCTATAGTAAGTATTATAGAGAAAAGCTTAAGATAGATAAATTCTTATTTAATGTATACTTACTAATCTCTTTAACTATTACTAACAGCTTTAGTATTATTAATATATAAATTAATAATATAATTAGACCCTTAACACTAAGTTTCTCTAAATAAGAAGATAATAAACTTATAAAAGCTAGTTTTACTATAAAGAATAAGTAATAACTTAACCTAAATAACCTATTAATATTTAATAATAGTATTATTATACTAAATATAAATAGCAGTCTTACTCTATACTAAAAGAGATAAGGAAATAAGATTAAGCTTATTAACTTAAAGGCTACTTTAACTAAATAAAAACAGTAATAAATTTAGTTAAGTTTATAGTTATAACGCAGCCTCCTGCAAAAAAGACTATAATAAATTCACCCAGTTTATAGATATAATTTAGGAAACACTATAGAGGTACTTTAATCTATACTCTTTACTAGTTAAGGATAATAATATAGAAACTCTATATATTCCTGCTAGTAAGCAAACCCTTATATAAAGTTAGATATATACTCTAGTTAAATAGACTAGTAGAACAGTAATAGAGCTAATTATATTAGGGCTAAGTAGGCTACTAAGGCTCTTATAGTAATACCTTTACTATACCTTTTAGTAAGGTGCTATAAAAAACGTCTAAAAGATAAATCTTTTAGTAAGATACTATAAATACTACTATATAAGAGATAACTCCTTAACCTCCTAAGAGGTTCTTATAGCTAGAAGTATAAAAAGCTCTACTGCTATAAGTAGAGCTTTATATCTATCTCTCTTTCTTATCCTTATTAACTTATAATAAATCCTCTAAGATATTAGCACTATATCTAGTATATTAATATACTAGGTATATATAAGATATATCTATTATTATTAATAATATAAACTAGATTACTATAGAGTTTAGTATTAATATAATTAATATAATTAATAAAAACTCCTCCTTTTTTAACTAACTTAGTCTATATAAAGAGTATATTATTAATATAGCCCTTAAGAGAGCTTACTTTAATATCTCTATAGGGAATACTAATATATATAGTTATATTATATAAAATAAGTAAATATAGCTTTAGAAGTTAAATAGGTTATTATATACTCTATCTATTAGCCCTTCTTTAAAAAGACCCTCTATAATACTAAGGTAGAGGCAGCTCTATAGAGATTAGTAAGTATAGCTTATACTAACTGCTTTAATATAGAGAGAGCATTACTAATAATAGCATAGCTGCTAGTAGATAAAGCAGTAATAGAGGCAGCATTAATAGTATAGGTAATAGGTAAGAGGATAAGTTAACAGTTTAGTAGTCTATAGTAATTAAGCAATTAAAAACTATATTATTATTAAACTATAAAGTTAAGGATTATAAAGCTATAGATAGGTATATATAAGTATAGCTATAGTTAGGAGAGTTATAATTATATAACTAAACGCTGTGTATATTATTAGGAGGCGCAGCGTTAAGTTAGAAGGTCTGTTATAAAGTAGGTAAAATCACTATATAGTAGCTAGAGGCTATAATATATTTAGTAAAGAGTGAGAGGTATATATATTATATGGCCTCTGGCCACTGCACAGTGATTTTACCTGCTTTGCAACAGACCTTCTAACTCCGCGCCGCGCCTCCTGAGAGCCTCAGTGGCCTACTTGGCCCCGATATGATCGGCCCTGTTACGTGCAGCGCGGCGTTGCCTGCGCTATTACTGTTCCACTAGTCTATTTAGCCAGAGCGTGTGTCCGACTTTGTGCAAGGGTTTGCTTGCTAGCAGGAATATATTAGGTTCCTGTATTATTATCCTTAACTGGTAGAGGGTATAGGTTAAAGTGCCTCTATAGTGTTTCCTAAATTATATCTATGAACTAGGTGAATTTGTTATAGTCTTTTTTATGGGGGGCTGCGTCGTAACTACAAACTCAATAGGTTATTATTTCTATAATAGGTTAAAGTATCTCTATAGTATTTCCTAAATTATATCTATAAACTAAGTAAATATATTATAGTCTTTTTTATAGAGGGGCTATATTATAACTTTAAACTTAATCTAAGTTTTCTACTACTTACTACTTTAAGATCTATTAAGACTTATTAAAAATAAAATACTTTAATTTCTAGCTACTATATAATATATTAATAACTACTTTATACTATTATCTAGCTAAGCTATTTATATTTAGTAATAGCTTAAGCTTTAGTAAAATATTAGTAATACTTAAGATAGTATTAAAACTAAGTAATACTAAGTTATTTAAAGTAATCTAGATATTATACTTTAATAAGCTCTATAATAATAATATTATTAAGTTACAATATATCCTTACTATTAATAAAAGTATTTATTACTTCTATACTCTCTATTCTATAACTATAACTATTACTAACGATACCTAGTAGAATAATATAAATAAAATTAAATTAAATCTTAATAGCGCTATTATTACTATTCTTAAATATATAGAAGCTATAAATAACTATAGAGAATATAAGTACTTACTTATTAATCTAAACTCTTTTATAATATAGTATATAGATAATTATCGCTATTATTATATATAGAGTCTAAGTTATAGTTATAACGCTATATATTTTTATAGAGTATATAACTTATATTATACTCTATATTAATAATTAGTGACTATATATTATCTTTATTAATACAGTTAGCTTAATACTTATAGCTTAATAGTAAACAATATTAGCTTACTGCTAACTTAAACTAGTTATTATAATAAATAATACTACTTAATTCTGTTTTATATCTTTATAAAGCCTATAATATCTAAAACTATAAAACACTTCCTATCCTTAATATATAACTTTACTTCTCTCTTATATAGAGACTGCTAGCGCTTTAGCTACTTTATTTTATATAAATTGCTAGAACTATAGTAAGATTACTAAATAAGCTATAAACAACTTTTAAAATAATAGAATATATATTATTAATACTAAAAGTAATATAGTTAACTTTTTTAGAGATTTAAGTAAGAACTTATATTCTTTAATAACTCTATAGCTAATTCTTTTATTACTGATATTACTAAAGGCTATAAATATAAAGTAAGTAGTTAATATAGCTAAATACTAGCACTTTAGTTATAGATATATCTATAATACTTTACTTATATAAAGTATTAGTTATAATATTATTTATATCTACTATAACTATAAAAGATATTTAGTAATATAGTATAGTAAATAATCTAAGAAATAAGTAAATAAAATTAAAAAGCTAGTAATTATATACTTTAATAAATACTAATTATATAAAGGTTATTATTATAACTTTAATTACTTTATGCTAGCCTCTAGCTACTATATAGGGATTTTACCTACTTTATAACAGACCTTCTAACTCCACGCTGCACCTCCTGACAATATACATAGCCTTTAGTCACGTGATCGTAACTCTCCTAACTACAGCTGCACTTACATATACCTATCTGTCAGCTTATAGCCTTACGATCCTTAACTTCACAGTTTAATAATTAATATACTAGGTCTGGTGCTAATATCTTAGAGGACTTATTATAGATTATAGAATAAGGAAGAGAGATAGGCATAAAGCTCTGCTTATAGAGCTTTTTATGCTTCTACCTATAAGAACCTCTTAGGAGGTTAAGGAGTTATCTCTTATATATACCTTACTTAAAGGTTTACCTTTTAGATATTTTTTATAATACCTTACTAAAAGGTTTAGTAAAGATAATCCTAAGCTATAAAAGCCTTAGTAGCCTACTTAGCCTTAATATAATTAGCTCTATTATATATAGTATAGTATTATCTATACTATTACTATTCCACTAGTCTATTTAGCTAGAGTATATATCTAACTTTATATAAGGGTTTGCTTACTAATAGAAATATATAGAGTTTCTATATTATTATCTTTAACTAATAGAGAGTATAGATTAAAGTGCCTTTATAGTGTTTTCTAAATTATATCTATAAACTAAGTGAATTTATTATAGTCTTTTTTATAGAGGGGCTATATTATAACTATAAACTTAATTACTTTATGCTACTTTATATATACTTTACTTTTAATATTAATTATTAAGATAACTCTATATCTTTTAATACATTAGTATTAAGTAATTACTATAACTAGAGAGTTAGACTATAAACTATATATATTCTTATTAATATATATTATACTTAAATATATATAGTAAATAATACTATACTTAATTAAACCTAAGTATTAATACTTAATAATAATAAGGTAAAGGCTTAATATTGCTTTAAAGTATAGATCTAAGCTATATAATTAGTATTATAGCTTACTTATCTTAATTATAAACTATTTATAAGTATAACTACTACTATAAGTATTATTATCCTATATTATATAGTAATAAGTAATATATCTATTTCTACTTAATATTAGGATAACTACTTTAATAATAATAATAACTTATAATTAAGATTAAATATTTCTAAGTCTGCTTTACTTAATATTTAGAGTAACTCTTAATATATAATATATATAATTAATAAATAGTAAAGATAGATATAGATTAGAATAGATTTAAAATAATTAATATGGAATAAGAAATATAAAGATATATATTAAAAGTAACTATATAAGTAGCTATATATAAGTATACTATATTATAATAAGGTTTTAGATAGGGAGCTGTTATATAATATGGGGTAGGTGCTGCAGCTATAGAGTGGACTTACCTCTGTAGTAGCTCTATCTATAGGATTTAGTCTCTCTAGATATATTATACTATATAGAGACTTATATAGAGATGTTTTATCTATAAGTAGTTTTCCTATCTTCTTTATTATTTATAGCTATATATAGCTTTTTATAAGTCTAGTATTAATAAAATCTTAATCTAAATTATTAGTGAGAACTAATTAAACTATCTTAAAGTATAAAGAGCCTAGTGCTATTTATAGTTTATAGTTTTTAAAGCTAGGTGTGGGAGTTCTAAGTGTAACACTATCTATAGCTAGGGCTATTTTATAATTAAGATATCTAATCTATCTAAACTTTATACTTTATAGCTAGTTAGGTAAGGATATATTAAGATTTTAGATATATTAATAGATACTATCTATTTAATAGTCTATATTAGCTAGTAGCTAGATTAAAAAAAAACAGTAAAGTAAGAAGTAATATATAAGTTTAGTTTAAAAAACTAGTAATTAACTCTCTTTAAGTTAACTTTACTGAGAAGCTTATTAAGAAGCTTATTAATAAAGTAATTATTTATATATTAATTCCTGGATTTAGATTATATCTGGTTATAGTAATATAGATATATTATAGCTATTATATACTAAATACTATATAAATCTAGATCACTTTAGAATAAACTTAGAGCCTAGCCTCTAATCTAAAATACTAAGCTTTACTATCTCTATTAATACTATCCTTCTTTAGATAGCTATAAAGCTTACTATACTAGGTTAGACTTTATTAATAATAGGTATATATAATAGTTAGGAATTAATAATTACTTCTATAAACTTAAAACTAAATAATTACTTCTTATAAGGGAGTATATATAGTCTGGAATCTCTATATAACTACCTTAAGATTCTCAGAACTCTAAGATATATTAAGCTTTAGGCTAAATATTATCCTTTTAGAGAGATCAGGCTATAAATATAGTTTACTAAAAATAATTTAAAGTAATAAGAAGTAATAATAGTAACTAAATAACTATACTATATAAATAGCTATAAGCTTCTAATTTTAAATACTTCTTAAGCTAGCCTCTATTAGAATACTATTAACTTTAAAAGCTCTTAATACTTATTATTTATAAAATATAATATTTCTAGCTTATTATCTTACTCCTTTTCTTTATTTTTACTATTATACTACCCTTATCTATACTAAGAGAAGCTATTACTACTTATAATAATAGGAAGGGTAATAGATATACTAAAAAGAGTAATAGCTTAAAGAACTCTTACTTAGTAGCTACTAGAATTTAAAAGAATATCTATATCTAAAAAGAGAAATAAGGTTAAGTTAAGGATCTAGAGAGGGCTAAGAGAAGTTAAAACTTTAATAAGAATAAGAGCAGGCTTCTCTATATAATTAAAGATAGAGAGAAGGTTTATACTAAAAACTAATAGTATACTAATAAGAGTAATAAGCTTCTTATTAAGGGTCTAAGAAAGATAAGTTTTATTAAGGAATTAGAAGTTTAGGGTGGAGTATTAACTATTTCTAGGTTAAGAAGATATAAGCTTTAGAGAAGAAGCAGGCTAAGGAGCTAAGGGGAAATAGTTTTAAGGCTAATAGAAAAACCCTAAAAACTCTTAATATAGAGATTAATAGAGAGATTAATAGAGAGATTAATTAGAATTACTAAAATAAGAGTTATATAAATATATTATATAATATCTATTTAGGAAACTTATTAATAGCTAACTATAGATACTTAAGGGAAATAAGAGCTATAGCTACTATTACTAAGAGCACTAGAGTAGGTTATAATTCTATAATATTATAAAATACTTTATAAAGGCTGGAATTACTAAGTTCTAGATTATAGACTTATTATATTTCTTAGAGTTAATATAATATCTATTTTATCTCTAAGAGCTAGAATTACTCCTATCTATATATAATAAATTTTAGGTATATTATAAAGGATTAAATAAAGTATAGTTTTCTTTAGAAACTACTTAGCTATATAGAAAACAGACTATAATAAGGATATTAATATACTTTATTAAGCTTATTTATACTATAAACACTAGTTTTCTCAGAGCTTATTAAGTATAATATCTCTTATAATATTAATAATATATTAATAGTATTAGGTTAATAACCTATTTTATAAAATTAATAGTACTTATATTAAATAAGTAATATTTAGGCTTTAGTAGCTTATACTTAAAGCTATAATTAAGATAGTAGGGTTAATAATTTATCCTAGAGTAATATTATAGCTAGCAGTAAATATTAACTCTATAGATATTTAGAAATAATAATTAACTAAGAAGCTAGAGGAGAAAATAAAATAAAAAATAAGAAGTTACTAAATATTTACTAGCTATTTAATAATAAAGACTATATACTAACTAAAGAAATTAAGGGTAATTTAATAAAGATAGAATAAAATTTAAAATTATATAAGATAATAGTATCTAGATAGAGATAACTAGGGCCTAAATAAAGCTTTATTACTTTTCTAATAATAAAGTAGGTATAAGAATTTACCTAGTCTAGTTTAACTTAATTAAGGCTACTACTAGAGAAGAGCTTATCTAATTAATTTATTATAAAGATAGAGAGTAATACTTAATATTAAAGTCTATAGATATTAAGACACTATTCTATAAGTATTATTTAGATAGTTAAGATAATAAACTTAATTAATTCCTATCTATAAAGAAATATTTTATATAGCTATCTATCTATATAACTTATTTACTAGATTTATATTATACTATTAGAGAAAGATATAGCTCTAATACTTAAGTAGATAAGTTTATATAGTTATTAATAAACTATAAAATAGACTATATTAGTTTAGTATATAATTCTAAATAAGCTTAATATTATATTTCTAAATAACTAGTTAATCTTTAGGATACTGCTTAGAATATTAAGTAATTTAGGATATAGAATAAATAGATAGTAATATCCCTCTTAGCTAAGATATAGTAACTATTCTTAGACTAAATATATAAAGTTACTATTAGTTACTATAGTTTTTACTATAAGCCTCTACTTAATATTTTATAGATATAGTGAGATATATAATAGAGGCTAGCTAAATTATATATTTATTAATATAGAAAAGACCTAGAGTAAACTATTTATTACTTTAAATCTAGTTTATACTTTAGTAATATTTCTATTAACTTATCTATAATATAAAGCTAAGCTTAATTACTTACTATCTTATTCTAGTTTTATACTAGTTCCTTATATATATTAAGATATGCCTCCTTACTTTCTTATTACTATGCCTTAGTATATATCTTATATATATAGTACTAATTATCTAGAGATATAATATAAGTATTTATAAATCTAAGCTACTCTATATTCTGTATTTAATAGCTTACCTAAAAGTCTAACCTTAAGCTTACCTACTGCCCTAATTTCTATATAGATACTATTCTAAAAAACTTATTAAACTCTTATCTCTATATTTATAGTAATCTATATCTTAGCTCTAAGACTCTACTATTAAGTATCCTGCTTAATAGTATTAAAGATATATAAAGCACCTACTAATACTTTAGTAGGTTATATTTCAGGAAGTTCCTCACTAAGTATATTAATAAGTTATTAAACTAGTTCTTATACCCCCTAAATCCAGAGTATACTATTAATATAATAAGTTATATTATTGGCTTTAATTTTATACTTAGGCTAGAGGTTTATCTTAACTAGTTTAGTAGTGAGAATAGTATATATATAGCTCTAGGAGGCATACTATATATATAGCATAGCTTATTACTAAGTAATCTAAATATTATACTAGATAGTAAATATCTATATAACTACTATACATATAGTATATTAAAAACTATAATAGTATAGGTAGGACTAATTATACCTTAGTTTAGTTAATAGAGACTAGGGCTTTAGTTCCTTATACTATTAAGCCTCTAGATACTAGTAGAGGAAGGGTATTTAGTAAGAATTAATATAGAGACTAATCTAAATTAGTAAGAGTATGCTTTAGTGAGGATATAAGTCTCTTATATAGTATATACTATATATTAGCTATTATATAAATAAATCTCTACTTTTATAAGCAGGCAGCTATAGATATATTATGACCTGTTAGATATAGAAGGACTAGGGTTACCCTATAGTTACGCCTGGTGTTAGATTATAGAGTCCAGAACATATAGTGCAAGTTAGGCGTGATGTTAGCCCAGCTCCGCGCGCAGGCCTGAAGCGGCCCGGGCGCGCTAACTGCAGCTAGAGTGCGCGCAGGAAAAGGGGCTGGGACGCGCTTAAGATAAGAGCTAATATATAGAAGTTATATATATATATAATAATATCACTAATATATATATATATATATATGCTTAATTTAATAATTAATAGTTTAATATATATTATATTACTATAAATACTACTCTAAGACCTTAATTATAGAATATTACCTATTATAACTACTTCTTAGCTATATAAATATAGTAACTAAATTCTCTAGATAAGCTTCTTATATATAAAGGCGTTTAGCTTTAAGCTAAAAAAGTAAAATTTACTTATATATTACTATTTTAAATATAGATAGCATGCTTTAAAGCTGCTTTAGAAATAAAGTCTTAAAGCTAGCTATCTTAAACATCTCTAATTACTTAATAAATAGTATAGTAAATAGCGTAGTAGTTATACTATTAAGTAGTAATATAACTACTACTCATATAGCTTCTAGCTACTATATAGTAATTTTACTTACTTTATAATAGACTTTCTAACTCTATACTTTTTATATATAGCTTTTGGTTATATAACCCTCTTAAGTTACTAACTACCTATCCTAAGTATAGCTATATTTATATATACTTATTATATTAATAGCTTTATAATCTTTAACTTTATAGTTTAATAATAATATAGTTTTTATTTACTTAACTACTAACTACTAAATAAACTATTAACTGATTTTCTTATTTACTATTTATATTATTAATGTTATATTTATTACTGATTTATTATCTACTAATCCTATTATTTAATAAAGCTAACTAACACTTCTATAGTAGCAATACTATTATTAATAATGCTCTCTCTATATTTAGTATAAACTATATTTCTTAATCTATAAAGAGCTACTTCTGCTTTAGTATTATAGAATATATATTTAAAGAAAAGCTACTAAATAGAGTATATAATAACTTAATTAACTTTTATTATTAAGTTTACTTATTTATATATAATATAATTATATATTTAGTAGTTCTCTATAGAAATATTAAAGAGAGCTCTTTAGAGAGTAATATTAATAATATATTCTTAGTATTATTTAACTTGATTAAAGAAAGAGTAGGTTTTATTAAATATATTAATACTAAACTCTATAGTAATCTATTTTATAATACTAATAATAATAAGTATACTTTATATATACTTAATATATTTATATATATAATATATTATTAATATCCTGAAAGATTTATTATAAAATAATAAAGAAGAAAAAGAGAAAAAGAGAAAAAGAAGAAAAAGAGAAATAAATATAAAGCTCTATTTATAGAGCTTTTTATATTTCTAGCTATAAGAACCTCTTAAAAAGACCTTTTTAATTAAAGAGTTATCTGTTATATAGCAGTATTTATAGCACTTTATTAAAAGATTTCATAAAAGTATTATTATTTAAGCTATAAGAGCTTTAGTAGCTTATTTAGCTTTAATATAATTAGCTTTATTATATATAATATAATATTATTTACTTATTCTATTACTATTTTACTAATATATTTAGCTAGAGTATATATCTAACTTTATAATATTTAGAGAGTTTACTTATTAATAAGAATATATAGAGTTTTTATATTATTATTTCTAATTAGTAGAGAGCATAAGTTAGAGTGCCTATATAGTGTTTTCTAAATAAAAAGTATAAGATATTATATAAATATCTTAAAAACCCTTTATAAAGAAGACCTATAAAATATATAATAAATAATAGTACTTAATAATATACTATATAATATAGCATAGTATATTATAGTATTAATAATACTGTCTATACTATAGATAGAAAGGTCTAGAAAGTTCTAGAAAGCTTTATCTTTAATAAGCTTTCTAGCTAGAACTAAAAGGGTTTAAGCTATAACTTTAATATATAACTAAGCATAAATAGGCTAAATATCTACGCAATATACTGCATAAACTATTGCGTAAGTAATTACGTAATAGAAGCCTCTAGAAGGGCTAGAACAAGTATAAATAACTCCTCTCTCCCCCACCTAGCTAGTTACTAGTTAATAAGCTGAAAAATAATACCTTATTTATTACCTAAGCTACTTTACGTAATATTCTTATATAATACTATTACGTAATATGATTATATAGGCGAGCTACCTCACTAAGAAAAAGTAATTACTAAAGCGTAAGCAAGCAGCTTTCTATAAATAAGAAAGCTTAATTAATAGTTTATAGACTTTATTATAGCTCTTAGATATTAAATTATAATATAATTATATATAAAACCTAGCTTTTTTATAATAAGAAAAATACTAAAAATTGTTTAAATTACTCTTAATATATTTTTGATAGCTAATAGTATATATAAACGAGCTGAAGACCTTTTAGCTTTACTATACTGAGAAATAAAGAGAATACTATATCTAAAATTCACTTAGAAACGCTTAAGAAGCATAAGCTTACTATATACTAGCTATAGAGGAGAGAGTAAGACTTAAGCTTTTATAACTATATAAATAATAAATAAAGAGGCTTTCTATTTAGCTTATTATAGCTACTACTCTTTAGCTAAGTACTAAATTATATTAAAAGAACTATACTTAGAGCGCTTTAGAGATATAAGTCTCCCTACTACTTAGTAAAAGAGTATATAAATAATACTAAAGAGCTTATATAGTATATTTATAAACTTAAACTAAATAGTAAAGGTTATATAAATAATAATTGACTATATAGCTACTATAAAGAAACCTTAAAGTCTCTATTTTATATATAGATAAATAACTACTAACTTTATAACTCTTTAATCAAAAACTCTAGAGTAATAATATATATATTTAATAATACTATAAATATAGTTTAATATACTTACTAAAGCAGCTTATAGTAACTTTTTATAAATAAGTATATATTAAGTCTCTATTAAGTTTATAGTTATATTATAGCCTCTTAATAAAAAGACTATAATAAATTCATTTAGTTTATATATATAATTTAAAAAACACTATATAAAGACTTTAATTTAAACTCTCTATTAGTTAAGAATAATAGTATAGAAACTCTATATATTTCTATTAGTAAGCAAACTCTTATATAAAGTTAGATATATACTCTAGCTAAAAAGACTAATAAAATAGTAATAATATAAATAAATAACAGTATAGTATATATAATAGAGCTAATTATATAAAAGCTAGATATACTACTAAAGCTTTTATAGCTTAGAAATAATTAAAAAAGTTAAGTTTTTAATAAATATTATAATATAGTTTATAGCACTCTTAGCTTTATAAAGCTATAGTAGCTATATACTATAGTATATAATTATATAACTATATACTATAGCCTATTTTACTATACTTTATAATTATATAATTATATACTATAGCCTATTTTACTATACTTTATATATATACTAATCTATAGCTAAGATAGTTACTCTTTATAACTTACTCTTATTCCTATTTATAGCTTATAATAGTTATAAGCCTAACTCTATAGCTTATAAATACCTCTCTAATCTATCTAAGCTTAGAAAAGAGTAAGTAGTTTTTTTTCTTATTATTTTTTATCTATTTAAAATAACTTTATAATACTTAAAAACCTTTTTAAAGTAACTATATAATAATAGCTATATACTTTTTAATAACTTTCTCTTTAGAGATAAGGCTTTAAAGCTCTACTAACTAGCCTTATTAATACCTTAATCTATACTTATCTATATAGAGTAAGGATATTTAGAAATATCTTAATCTTAATAGCTTTAATACTAAAAAGCTTTTTAATATACTGAAGAGCACTCTAACTATTTAGGAGTTTATAGATAAGTATAATATCTATCTCTAAGCTAAGTATAAAGCTAATTTTAGTAAGTATAAAGTAGCTCTTTAGAAATAAAAAGCTAAGAAGAATCCCTCTTAAATATTCTATAAGACCACTAAGTATAATAACTTTATTAATATTATTAAGAATAGAGAGTTTAATACTTTCTAATTTATTAGTAAAATAGGTTTTATTACTCCTAAGTTTATAAAGCTAACCCTACTAACTCCTATTAAGTATAAAGATATCTAAGAGAAGTAGAGTAATATACTTAAGTTTATCTCTATTAATAATATAAACCTCTCTTTATAAATTACTTTATACTATAACTACTAAGTACTTATTTATTAAACTATTAATATAGTTTATGTTAAGGTAATAGAGATAAAGCTTAATAATAAAAATAATAAGTTCTAGATTAATTTTTAGAATATACTTTACTTTCTTAAATAATAACTTATCTACTTTAATAACAATATATAGAAATAAGTATATTAAGATTATAAAGATATTCTAAAGTATACTAAGTATACTACTTAATTTCCTAAATAGTATAAAGAGTAATACTATTTCTATAAACTAGTAATAAGCTAGAATATTACTAATACTAAGAAAAGCTATAATAGATATACTTTTCTTAAGGTAATATATTATAAAATAGCTTTTATATAGACCTAAAACTAACTAAATTTAGTTATCTAAGTAAAAAAGATTAAAATATCTTACTTTTTACTTAAAGAGCTTAAAATTATCCTTACTATAAAGATCTATAGTAAGCTAGCTTTTACTAAGAATTTTAGTAAATTACTTGGAATATATATTAAGTTTATAGTTATAATACAGCCCTCCTATAAAAAAGACTATAACAAATTCACCCAGTTTATAAGCATAATTTGGGAAACACTATAGAGGCATTTTAATCTATACCCTCTACTAATTAAGGATAATAATTTAGAAACTCTATATATTCCTGCTAGTAAGCAAACCCTTATATAAAGTTAGATATATACTCTAGCTAAATAAACTAGCAGAATAGTAATAATATAGATAACACTATGCTATATATAATAGAGCTAATTATATTAGAGCTAAGTAAGCTACTAAGGCTCTTATAGCTTAGGATTGCCTTTATAAAACCTTTTAGTAAGGTGCTATAAAAAATGCCTAAAAGGTAAACCTTTTAGTAAGGTGCTACAGAGAGATAACTCCTTAACCTCCTAAGAGGTTCTCATAGCCAGAAGCATAAAAAGCTCTGCTATAAGCAGGGCTTTATGCCTATCTCTCTTCCTTATCCTTATTCTATAACCTATAATAAGTCCTCTAAGATATTAGTATTAAACCTAGCATATTAATATACTAACTATATATAAGTCGCGCCTGTTAATATTAATAATATATAAAATATTATATAATAGTTTAGTATTAATATAATTAATAAGGCTCTCTATTTTATTAAGTAGCCTATATAACACTAAGAGCATATTATTAATATAGCTCTTAAGAAAGCTCTTATTAATACCTCTATAAGGAACTTATAGATATACTAACTTATTATAAATAAGCAAGCAGACTTAGCAGCAGAGGTTAGATAGGTTATTAAGTCGTCTATAGAGTAGCCCTTCTTTAAATAAACCCTCTATAATACTAAGGCAGAGGCAGCTAAAAAAAGCTATAGTAAATATACTTTTCTTAAGGTAATATATTATAGAATAGCTTCTATATAGATCTAAAACTAGCTAGATTTAGTTACCTAAGTAAAAAAGATTAAAATATCTTATCTCTTATTTAAAGAGCTTAGAATTATTCTTATTATAAGATCTATAGTAAGCTAGCTTTTACTAAAGGTTTTAGTAAATTACTTAAAGTATATATTACTTTTATAGACTACTTTAACTTAGAAAATTTACCTTAAGCTTTATAAACTATCTTAGATATTTCTTTTTTAGTAATAATACTTTATAAGATCTCTAGCTATCTTTATAGATAATACTATAGATAGACTTTATAGAACTATAGCTATATTTAATAAGGATTTATAAACTTACTAAAAAATAGCTTTAAAGATTATAAAATACTAAAGAATAAAGTATAATATATATAGAAAATAGTAATATCTCTATAGTAAGGCTATATCTATAATAACTTTATATATATAAAGTAGATTATAAAGAAGTTTTAGAAAAGTAATTAGTATCTATCTAACTATAGCTATAGTAAATACTATAGTAATAGCTAGAGTAAGTATAATGATAGAGATAGTATTAGTAACTAAGAGTAACTTTTTAATAATATTTCTTACTATATTATTAACTAAAGCCTTTTTAAAGATAAAAGCTAAGTAGCCTAAGTTTATTTTATAATATTTATATTTTTTAAGAAACTATATACTCTCTTTAATAATATTATTCTAGATAATTATAAAGCTCTCTCTATATTATTAATAATAAGAGACAGTTAGTTTTTAATATCTTTATATATTTATATAATAATAAGATAATAAAAGTTAGTACTATAAATATACTAATTCTTAAGAGAGGTATTTTGGTTATCTAAAGAGTATTTATAGACAATAAAAAAAGTACTCTAACCTTAAATAATAATATTATTATTAAATATATATATATTAATATTATTTTAGAAATACTTCTCTTTAAGATAGATATTTAGTATAATAGCTATAACTACTTTCTATAGTTTAGTAAGCTAGATAAGTCTATTTATATCTTTAAATATAACTTTATTTCTATCTACCTACTTAGTTCAAGTATTTCTATAAATAGTATAGATATTATAGCTTTCTTAAATATCTAAAAGCTAGTATACTCTTTATACTACTATATAGCTAAAAAGTTTAATAATATATAACTATAGTATTTCTAAGCTAATTACTTAAGCTAGAGTACTCTAAAATATTTTATATATAATACTTAGAAAATAAGAATTAAGACTTTATAATATATTAATAAAAGTTCTATACTTAAATATATACTTAGTAAGTTATTTTATATAGTATATTTAAAGCTAAACCTTTCTATTTTTATTATTATATAGCTTAAAACCTCTTTAAGTATTAAAAAGTTAGTAAATTATATATTTTAATACTTTTTATCAAAGATAAGTATAGTAAAAAAACTCTTTAGAATTTTCCTAGTTTTAAAAAAATATAATAAAATATTTAAGATATTCTAGATATTTAAATACTAAGTATAAAAATAGTGTTACAATGTGGTTTACAGCACTCTTAGCCTTATAAGGCTGCAGTGGCTGTGCGCTATAGCGTGCAATTATATAATTATATATTACAGACTATTTTACTATGCTTTCTGTGTGCACTAATCTATAGCTAAGATAGTTACTCTTTATAACTTACTCTTACTCCTATTTATAGCTTATAATAGTTATAAGCCTAGCTTTAAAGCTTATAAATACCTCTCTAACCTCTCTAAGCTTAGGAAAGAGTAAGTAGCTTTTCTTTTATTATTTTTTATCTATTTAAAATAACTTTATAATACTTAAAAACCTTTTTTAAAGTAACTTTATAATAATAGCTATATATTTTTTAATAACTTTCTTTCTAAAAGTAAGGCTTTAAGGCTCTACTAACTAGCCTTATTAGTACCTTAATCTATATTTATCTATATAGAGTAAGGGTATTTAGAAATATCTTAATCCTAATAGCTTTAATACTAAAAAGCTTTTTAATACTTTTAAGAGCACTCTAACTATTTAGAAGTTTATAGATAAGTATAATAACTATCTCTAAGCTAAGTATAAGGCTAATCTTAGTAAGTATAAAGCAGCTTTTTAGAAATAGAATACTAAGGAGAATCTCTCTTAGATATCTTATAAAACTACTAAGTATAATAACTTTATTAATATTATTAAGAGTGAGAAGTTTAATACTCCTTAATAAGTTAGTAAAATAGATCTTATTATTTATAAGTTTATAAAGCTAATCCTACTAACCCCTATTAAGTATAAGGATATCTAAGATAAGTAGAGTAATATATTTAAGTATCTCTCTGCTAATAGTATAAACTTCTTATTATAGATTACTTTATACTATAATTATTAAGTGCTTATCTATTAAACTATTAATATAGTTTACTTTAAGGTAGTAGAGATAAAGCTTAATAATAAGAATAATAAGTTTTAAATTAATCTTTAAAATATACTCTGCTTTCTTAAATAGTAACTTACCTACTTTAATAATAATATATAGAAATAAGTATATTAAGATTATAAGGATATTTTAAAGTATACTAAGTATACTACTTAACCTGCTAAGTAGTATAGAGAGTAGTACTATCTCTATAAGCTAGTAGTAAGCTAAAATATTACTAATACTAAGAGAAGCTATAATAGATATACTTTTTTTAAGATAGTATACTATAGAATAGCTCCTACTTAGACCTAAAACTAGCTAGATTTAGTTATCTAAGTAGAAGAGATTAGAATACTCTACTTCTTACTTAAAAAGCTTAGAATTATTCTTATTACTAAGATTTATAGTAAGCTAGCTTCTACTAAGAGTTTTAGTAGATTACTTAGAGTATATATTACTTTTATAGGCTGCTCTAACTTAGAGGATCTATTTTAAGCCTTATAGACTGCTTTAGATACTTCTTTTTTAGTAGTAATACTTAATAAGATCCCTAGCTGCCTCTATAGATAATATTATAGATAGACTCTATAAACCTATAGCTATATTTAATAAGTATTTATAGGCTTACTAAAAGATAGCTTTAAGAATTATAAAATACTAAAGAATAAAGTATAGTATATATAGGAGATAGTGATATTTCTATAGTGGGGCTATATCTATAATAACTTTATATATATAGAGTAGATTATAAAGAAGTCTTAGAAGAGTAGTTAGTATTTATCTAATTATAGCTATAGTAGATACTATAGTAGTAGCTAGGGTAGGTATAGTAATAGAAATAGTATTAGTAATAAAGAGTAACTTTTTAATAATATTTTCTATTATATTATTAACTAAAGCCTTTTTAAAGATAAAAGCTAAGTAATTTAAGTTTATTCTATAGTATTTATATTCTTTAAGAAACTATATACTCTCTTTAATAATATTATTCTAGATAATTATAGAGCTCTCTATATTATTAATAATAAGAGAAAGCTAGTTTCTAGTACTTTTATATACTTATATAATAATAAGGTAATTAAAGTTAGTAGTATAAGTATATTAATTATTAAGAGAAATACTTAGATTATCTAGAGTATATTTAAAGATACCTTAATAGATAAAAAGAGCACTCTAACCTTAAATAATATTATTATTATTAAAAATATATATATTAATATTATCTCAGAAATACTTTTATTTAAAATAGATATTTAGTATAATAGCTATAATTACTCTTTATAGTTTAGTAAGCTAGATAAGTCTACTTATATAAAGTAGCTACTATATAAAAGTAATCTAGTCTTTTTTAAATATAACTCTATTTCTACCTGCTTACTTAGTCTAAATATTTCTATAAATAGTATAAGTATTATAGCTCTCTTAAATAACTAAAAGCTAATATACCTCTTATACTACTATATAGCTAAAAGGTTTAATAATATATAACTATAATATCTCTAAGCTAGTTATCTAGGCTAGAGTGCTCTTAAATACTTTATATATAATACTTAGAAGATAAGAATTAAGACTTTATTATATATTTAATATAAATTCTATATTTAAGTATATACTTAGTAAGTTATCTTATATAGTATATCTAAGACTAGATCTTTCTATCTCTATTACTATATAGCTTAAAACCTCTTTAACTACTAAAAGCTTAGTAAACTATATATCTAGATACTTCTTATTAAAGATAAGTATAGTAGAAGACTTTTTAGAATTCTCCTAGTTTTAAAAAAGTATAATAAAGTGTTTAAGATACTCTAGATATTTAAATACTAGGTATAAAGATAGTAGGGACTTACTATTTATAAAATCTACTATAATATTAAGTATATTATTATTACTATATAAGGCTTTACTTAGTATAAATAATAGATAGAGGAGCTTAGAATTAATCCTAAGCTTTTATTAGTAAATACTAAGAAGCTTATAGATAGTAGAGAGTATACTAGCTTAGAAATTATCCTAAAAGTGTTTATAATACTAACTGCTACTTATCTATTAAAGTATCTTATCTTAGAGGCTTAGAGAGTAATAGTCTTTATTTTTAATATTAGTTTATATACTATAAATAACTAGTAAAGCTCTATTTAGATAGAACTTAAGTAGTTTTAGAACTACTTTTAATAGTAATAACTAGACTTTATACTTACTATATATTAAGATCTATATCTATACTAGGGAGGCTTATATATCTATAGCTATAGAGCTTACCCTCTTAAAGGAAGTTATAAAAAAGATATTAGGAGATATTATTATAAGGTTAACTCTAGAGCCTATCTTAGATATCTTATAGAATATATACTAAAAATATATAATCTATATAGGATTTAGGTTTCTATGCTTAACTAGATTATTATTATATATAATATATACTTTAATAAGTTAAAATTCTACTTTCTAGATAATAAGAAGGAGGCTATAGATATCTAGAGTGCCTAGATAATTATTAATAAGGTTAAAATATTTATTAAATTCTCTAATATAGTTCTTAAAACCTTAGAGATACTTAATAAAGTAAATAGTAACTTTATAATAAATAAATAAACTATTAGTAAGCTTAAGTTCTTTATACTAGCTACTTTCTATAGTTTAGAAATACTTTATACTACTACTATAATATAGTCTAAAGGTATATTAGCTAAAATATAGAGAGAACTGCTTACTTCTAAATAAACTTCTAATTTTAAAAATATATTAAGATTAAGTTTAGATCCTTCTATAATACTAAAGCCCTACCCTAAAGCATAATATACTATTATTAATAATATAGATCTATATCTATCTATTTTAAATACTTAAGAACTAGTTACTTAAGTATTTATAAAGGAGAAAAGCTTATAGTAATCTAGATAAGACTTTTGCTTAATAGCTAAAGTAGATTTCTAATCTATTTATTATTAATATTAATAGATTAACTATAAGTTTTTAATATAATAGAGTACTAGAGAGTAATATCTAAGAGTTTTTATAACTCTTTATTTAAAAAAGAGCTTACTAAATAACTACTAAAATACTTTCTTTATAATCTTTATACTTAATTAGTATAAAGCTATTATAGAGAGTATTTTTAGATATAAGACTTTATACTTAAGTATTATAATATATTAATAGAATAACTCTAAGATATATCTAAATACTAAGTAGAAGATAATATACTTTATAAAAGACCTCTTAAAGCCTATAAGTAACTATTTTAAAGTTAAAAAGCTAAGAGAGCTGCTCTAAGATATATTTTAAGAGGTTATAAATAAGGAAATTAATAAGCTTATAGCAAAGAGGATTTAGTATATTATTAATTAGTCTAAGATATACTTAAAGCTTCTTTTCTTAAAGTAGATATATATCTATAAGTTTTAAGATAACTATCTTAATATCTATAAAGTATAAATCTATATATAAAGAGATATATAAAATACCTCCTCTCTTAGCTTAATCTATACTGCTATACTTATAGCTTAAAGTTTATATATAGTAATAGTAATTATAGCTTAGTTTAACTATAAAATACTCTAATTTAATATTATTAATATATTTCTAAATATAGATATTAATCTAGATAGAGAGCTAGTTACCTACTACCTTCTAGATAGCTTTAAGTAGGTTAGTAAAGTTATAGAGCTTAATAAAGCTTTATATAGCTTAAAGAATATATCTCTTCTATAATATAAGAAATTCTCTATAGCCTTATATAAGCTTAGACTTTCTATTTATAATAAGAAGCTATGCTTTTTTTAAGATAAGTATTATAAGGTTTTGCTCCTATTCTATATTAATAATATCCTTATTTTATTTTATTAAGATTATGCTTTTAAAGCTTAGAAGCTTATATAAGAGTTTAAGAAACTATATAAACTATATAAACTAGGCTCTATTAAATAGTACCTTAAGATATATATTATATAAGATTAAGTAGCTAAAAAGATCTATTTAGTCTATAACTAGTATATTAAGACTATTATAGAGTGTTTTAGTCTCTATAATAATATCTATCTAAGTATTTCTATATTAATTACTAAGCTTATAAAGAACTTTGAGTTTATAGTTACAACGCAGCCCCCTGCAAAAAAGACTATAATAAATTCACCCAGTTTATAGATATAATTTGGGAAACACTATAGAGGCACTTTAACCTATGCCCTCTACTAGTTAAGGATAATAATATAGGAACCCTATATATTCCTGCTAGCAAGCAAACCCTTGCATAAAGTCAGATATATACTCTAGCTAAATAGACTAGTAGAACAGTAATAGCGCAGGTAACACCACGCTGCACATAATAGGGCTAATTATATTAGGGCTGAGTAGGCTACTGAGGCTCTTATAGCAAAAACGCCTAAAAGGTAAACCTTCTAGCAAGGTGCTGCGCATATAAGAGATAACTCCTTACTAAGAGGTTCTCACAGCCAGAAGCATAAAAAGCTCTGCAAGCAGGGCTTTATGCCTATCCCTCTTATAAAGAACTTTAGTAAGGCTATAACTATAGAAGTTAAGGATTACTAATTACTATTTAGAAGTATTCTATATATAGTGATAATAATATATCTTAAAGTAGCTTTTACTATAGTATAACTCTCCTGCTTCTTTATAAATCTAAGTATATAGCACTTTGCTATAGTAAGGTAGTATATATAGTATCTCTATATAACTTACTACCTTATAATCTGCTATAATAGCTTAGGGGGTGATAAAGAGACTTCCTTATTACTAATTATTAATAATACCTTATTTATTAATAATAAAGAGACTTATAGATTATTATAAAGCTATATAATAATACTTTTTAGAGGTATAATTTAGTAAAAAGCAGCTTATTAAGTAATAGTTATAATATTAATAACTAAAGTAAAGCTTTTAAACCTTAAATATATTATTAAAGAGATAATAGCTCTTTAAAGACTATACTATAATCTTACTTTAGGGCTTAGAGATATTTAGAAAGTTTATTATAATAATTAGTAAACTATTTAACTAGTAGTTAGAGAGAGAGAATATATTTTAACCTACTTATAGTATATTAATATTTAAAATATATAGCTATATTAAGAGTATATAAAGGGTATTTTTAAAGTGCTCTATATATTTATAGATAAGATATTAATAAATAGGCTTATAAAAAGCTTCTTTTAAGCTAAGTTTAAATACTTCTAAGTGCTACTAAATTTAGTAAATACTTACTATATTATTATAATAAAGGGAAAGTAAGTTTAAGAGTATAGAATAAAGCTCTATTAGGTTTAAAGGCTAGTAGATATTATTTATAGAGTTATAGCTCCTCTACATATAATAGCTAGGTAGAAAAGCAATTTTTATAGATATACTAGCTCTAGATATATTAGCTCTATATCTCTCTAAATACTAAAAAGCAAAGAGTATTAATACTTAAAGATATATATTTAATAATAAGAGCACTTTTTAGTATAGATAGCTATAATAAGGTAATTAATAAAGCTATTAACTATATAAATAGGTAGCTTATAGAGAGCTAAAAGGCTTACTAAGTAAGTATATATATTAGTAATAGTATTATTAAAAAGAGTAGTAGCTATAGAGACCTACTAAGAAGAGCTAGCTAAAGCTAGCTTTTTTATAGTAGCCTCTAGGTATATAATAACCTAGAGCTCCTTTTCTTTCTCCTTCTCCTGCTCTTTCTCCTCCTCTTTCTCCTTCTCCTCCTTAAGAGTAGTTTAGAAAACCTAGTACTAGAAGGTAAGAGCCTAAATAGATAAGTTAGCACTATATTAAATTATCTTATATATACCTATATATATATATATAGAATATTTATAATCTAGTTATTATTATTATAGACTTTATAGTAATACTTATAGAAAGTAATAGTAATAATAAGGAGGAGCTTATAGCTTTAGCTAGCTAGATAGTAATAATAATACCTATTAATACTATAGAAGTAGTAACTAGAACTTTTATCTATAAAAAGTAAGTATATATAGCTATAGTATAGATACTCTATTAGCTTACTAGCTCTCTCTAGAATAGTAGAGAAAGTATAGAGCTTCTTAGTAAAGTCTAGGATTTTCTTACTAATAATAAGGTTAGTTTTCTTTTTTAGTATATTATAATATATACTAGCTATAATCTTTACCTTCTTAGGCTTATACTTAGACTTCTCTAGACTATTATTAGTATCTTTAAATTATATAGAAGTAATATTATAAATATACTAATAGACTTCTCTTTATTCTTATTCTCTTTCTCCTTAATAGAGGGGGTATACTTATACTTATATATAGGCTTCTTCTTAGAAGCCTTAGCCTTCTCTATTAAAAAGATATTATTAGCTTATATAGTATTAAAAAGCCTTACTAAATAGTAATAGTTACTAGAGAGGCTATAGAATAGTAAAATAAAAAACTTATACTTATTAACCTTATTATTTTTAGCCTCTTTCTATTTAGTAAGAGTAGCTAGCTGCTCCTGCTCTATCTTCTTTTTAGCCTTATAGGTTATCTTAGCCTTAATAATATAGTTAGTAACTAGTGCTATAGATTATTTATACTTAAGAGCTATTTTTAATAATAATATTAATAAGTATAGATAGTTTTATATAAAGGTAAGTATTTATAATAGTTAATAATATATATAATAATTTTTATATATATATAAAGAGTTAACTTATAATTATTATAGTATTCTAAGTAGAAGAAGGAGAAAAAATTAAGACAGAGAGTAGTATAAGTAATAACTATATCTACCTAGCTACCTTTATAGATAGTTAAGTACTACTAATAGGACTCTGCTACTTATCTAGATTATATTACTATTACTTAAGTTATATATTACTTATTTATACTTTTTAAAGTATTTATAAGAGATATATTTATTTATTTTATGCCTTTAAGGCTATTTATAATACTGCTTTATCTCTTTTATATATATTTAAAAATAGTTATAGCTATATATAATAATAGATTACTATATTAGTGATATTTACTATATGGCTGGGGGGTATGTTATAATATAGTTTATAGCACTCTTAGTCTTATAAGGCTGTAGTAGCTATGCACTGTGGCGTGTGATTATGTAATTATGCACTGCAGACTATTTCACTGCGCTTTCTGTGTACACTAATCTATAGCTAAGATAGTTGCTCCTTATAACTTATCCTTACCCCTATCTATAGCTTATAATAAATAGTAAAGCTTTACTATTTATAAAATCTACTATAATCTTAAAGTATATTATTATTATTATATAAAGCTTTACTTAATATAAATAATAAGTAAAAAAGCGTAATAATTAAACTTAAGCTTTTATTTATAAATACTAAGAAGCTAATAAATAATAAAAAATATATTAATTTAGAAATTATTCTAAAAGTATTTATAATATTAATAGCTATTTACTTACTAAACTATTTTATTTTAGAAGCTTAAAGAGTAATAGTCTTTATCTTCAATATTAATCTATATACTATGAATAATTAGTAAAGCTTTATTTAGAAAAACTTAAGTAGTTTTAAAACTATTTTTAATAATAATAACTAAACTTTATACTTACTATATATTAAGATCTATATTTATACTAAAGAGGCTTATATATCTATAGCTATAGAGCTTACTTTTTTAAAGAGAGTTATAAAAAACATATTAGGAGATATTATTATAAAGTTAACTCTAAAGCTTATCTTAGATACTTTATAGAATATATACTAAAAATATATAACCTATATAGAATCTAGGTTTCTATACTTAACTAAGTTATTATTATATATAATATATATTTTAATAAGTTAAAGTTTTACTCTCTAGATAATAAAAAGGAAGCTATAAATATTTTAAATATCTAGATAATTATTAATAAGATTAAAATATTTATTAAATTCTCTAATATAATTCTGAAAACCTTAAAGATACTTAATAAAGTAAATAGTAACTTTATAATAAATAAATAAACTATTAATAAGCTTAAGTTTTCTATACTAACTACTTTTTATAGTTTAGAAATATTTTATATTATTACTAAAATATAGTTTAAAAATATACTAACTAAAATATAAAGAGAACTACTTATTCTTAAATAAACTCTTAATTCTAAAAATATACTAAGATTAAGCTTAAACTCTCTATTAATACTAAAGTTTTATTCTAAAGTTTAATATATTATTACTAAAAATATAGATCTATATCTATTTATTTTAAATACTTAAAAACTAGTTACTAAAATATCTATAAAAGAGAAAAGTTTATAGTAATTTAGATAAACTTCTCTTTAGTAACTAAAATGAATTCCTAACTTACTTATTATTAATATTAATAAATTAACTATAGATGTTTAATATATCAAAGCACTAAAGAATAATATCTAAAAGTTTTTATAACTCTTTATTTTAAAAAGAGCTTATTAATAATTACTAAAATACTTTTTTTTAACCTTTATACTTAATTAGTATAAAGCTATTATAAAAAGCATTTTTATATATAAAACTCTATACTTTATTATTATAATATATCTATAAAGTAACTCTAAGATTTATCTAAATATTAAGTAGAAAATAATATATTTTATAAAAAACCTCTTAAAATCTCTAAGTAATTACTTTAAAGCTAAAAAGCTAAGAGAGCTATTTTAAGATATATTTTAAGAAACTATAAATAAGGAAATTAATAAGCTTATAGCTAAAACAACTTAATATATTATTAATTAATCTAAGATATACTTAAAGCTTTTTTTCTTAAAGTAAATATATCTAAAGATATAGAGTATAGTAGATTTATATTTATATCTCCTATTTATATAGAGAGGTAAAAAACCCTTAACTATATTAAAAAGTTGTTTCTATACTAAAACACTAAAACCCTTACTTTTTAATATAACTATTATTTATTAATAACCTTAAACTATGAATAATATAATAATATAATATTATATAAATTAAAGTTATATAAGTTAATAGCTCTAACTTAGAGCTATTAACTTATATATAAATTATATTAATATCTCTTATTAATTAATAACTATTAATTACTTATAGTTTAATTATAATACTATTATTACTAACTATATATAATACCTCTTAAGGCCTTTATATTAAAGAGGGGGTTAATATACTATAGCTAACTTTACTAATAGCTCTAAAATAATTAATATCCCCCTTAATACTATAGTATCTTAACTAATAACCTAATACTGATATTAAAGTTACTAATACTATTAATTAATATTAATAGCTTTAGCTCTAGAATAACCTTATTATTATTATTATTAATAAAGTTATTATTATTATTATTATTAAAGATCTCCTTAACTATATTATTAAGGTTATTAAGAAAGTTAGAGTTAAAATCAAGTTTTATTAAGAGTAATACTATCTCTATAAAAGTATTATTAATATTAATCTCTCTAAGAGAGTAGGAGGTATAGTTTATTTAATTAATAATATCTTTAGATAGTAGTTTTAGGTTAGTATTAAATATATCTATTATAAATATCTCTTTCTTTAGTTTAGCTTATTATAAATTATTATTATTAAATAAAATATATTTATAGAACTTCTTAATATAGTAAAGCTACTATTTAAAGTTTAATATCTTTATTCTTTTATTAATTATAACCCTCTTTATTACTAAATACTCTTTATACAATTTAAGATCTTAATAATAAGTCTCTTTTTTAATATAGTATCTCTATTAATAGCTCTTTTATATAGTTACTTTATTAATATTGAGTTTGTAGTTACGACGCAGCCCCCCGCAAAAAAGACTATAACAAATTCACCCAGTTTATGGGCACAATTCGGGAAACACTATAGAGGCACTTTAACCTATGCCCTCTACCAGTTAAGGATAACAATGCAGGAACCCGATATATTCCTGCTAGCAAGCAAACCCTCTGAACATCACAAAGTCGGACGCGCGCTCTGGCCAAATAGACCGGCGGAACAGTAACGGCGCGGGCGACGCCGCGCCGCACGTAACTTTATTAATATAAACCTCTTAAGTCTTTATTATATTAAAGATTATAATACTTATTATAAATAAGTATAAAGGTTTTACTTTTTATTATATTTATTATTTTTAATAAAAACTCTCTAACTAACTATTATAGTTATTACTATAAATAACTACTTAGTTATTTAATATAAAACTCTTCTTTAGTATCTTTTTTATAAAGCTTAAGTTATAATAAGTTAGTAATAAAAGTATTAATTTATACTTATTAATAATATAGTTAGTATTTTTTATATTAGTTTAAAAATACTTTTTATAGAGTAAAAGATATATAAGATAAAAAGGAATTATTTATCTAGCCTTCTATATTTTTTTTATTAAGTATTTTAATATAAAGTTAGATTATATTAACTATATTTCTAATCTCTTAAAGCTATTTATAATATTATAACTTATAAATATAGTATTAATCATACTCTAAAGTACTATAATAAAGTCTCTCTTTATAAAGTTAAGAGCTTTACTATAAATAGCTTTATAAAGGGTTTTTTATTAAGCCTCTTTAAATAGCTAAAAAACTTTTATATTTATTAACTATAATATATATATAATATAAAGGGAGAAAAATCCTAAAATGATATTATACTCTATATAGTATTTTATAAGTTTTTAGCTTATATAACTAGAAAGGCTATCTAAGAGAAGTAGTTAATATAAATACTCTAAAATATTTCTCTAGAAAATCTCTAAGTATTTAGTATATTAACTTAGAAATACTAAGTATATATATTACTAATTAAATTAGTAGCTATATTTATTAATACTAAAATACTTTTCTATTATATATTTAATTTTTAAAAACTTTACTAACTTTATAAATAAATAGTTATTAAAGTATTTAATAAAGTTTATTATAATCTATTAGCTAGAAAAGATAATAAGTAATTAGGTAAAGTAGATATCTTTCTCTATATTATATATAGCTTAAGTAGTAATTAGCTATATCTTAAATATTATATATACTAAAATAGTTATATTAATATTATTACTATACTTAATAAGAATATAAAACTCTTAGTTAACTAAATTAGTAATCTCTAAAGCTATTTCTCTCTTTTAGTTTATATTCTAGAATATAATAACTTAAACCTAGTTATTAAGATATCTAATTCCATAACTAAACTTATTAATATTTAAGATCTTAAAGCTCTTAAAAGTTTTAAATTAAGGCTAGGTTTAACTCTACTTTCTTTTAATAAAGCTTAATTAGCTTAATAAAGCTAGATTTCTCAAGCTTTAGATAATTCTAGAGTTAAGTAGATATAAACCTCTTTAATACTAACTCTTAGCTTTAGGTTATCTAGAGACTATTTATAGTTTCTTTAATAATAACTAGGGTTATTAAGAAATTAATATCTAAAAGCTAGATTATAAAAGCCTTAAAAGTAATATCTTTAGTTAATATTAATAACTAGAGCTAATTATTAGGTTTTATAATATTCTATCTAGCTTTAAGATACTTAATATATTTTATAATACTAATATAAGAAACTGTATACTAGGTAATAATAAACTATATATTCTTATAATACTAAACTTATAGTTTTAAGAGATATTAATATAGTTTTATTACTATTATATATATAGAGTAACTATAGCTTTTTAGATAGAGCTTAAATCTATAAAATTTAAGAGAGTTATTATAATAAATATATATAAAAAAGGATAATTTAAAATAGAGTAAATTAGTATTATTTAATAGTCTTAAAAGTATAATATTTAGATAGGAAAAAGCTGAAAATATAATTAGTAATAAACTTAGTATAGAAATAACTTTTTAGTATAGTTAAAGATATTTTCCTTCTCTATATAAATAAGAGATATAAATATAAATCTATAATACTCTATATTTCTAAATATATCTATAAGTTTTAAAGTAACTATCTTAATATCTATAAAGTATAAATCTATATATAAAGAGATATATAAAATATTTCTTTTCTTAGCTTAATCTATATTATTATATTTATAGCCTAAAGTTTATATATAGTAATAATAATTATAGCTTAATTTAACTATAAAATACTTTAGTTAATATTATTAATATATCTCTAAATATAAATATTAACCTAATTAGAGAACTAATTACTTATTACTTTTTAGATAGCTTTAAGTAGGTTAGTAAGATTATAAAGCTTAATAAAGATCTATATAGCTTAAAGAATATATCTTTTCTATAATATAAAGAATTCTCTATAGCTTTATATAAGCTTAAGCTCTCTTTATATAATAAGAAGCTCTATCTTTTTTAAGATAAGTACTATAAAGTTCTAATTTTATTCTATATTAATAATATTTTTATTTTATTTTATTAAAACTATGCTTCTAAAGCTTAGAAACTTATATAAGAGATTAAGTAACTATATAAATTATATAAACTAAGCTTTGTTAAGTAATATCTTAAGCTATATATTATATAAAACTAAGTAGCTAAAAATTTTACTTAGTCTATAATCAATATATTAAAACTATTATAGAGTGCTTTAATCTCTATAATAATCTCTATCTAAATACTTTTATATTAGTTATTAAGTTTATAAAAAACTTTAGTAAAGCTATAAATACCTAACTTAAAGAGTATGAATTATTTATTAAAAGTATTTTATATATAGTAATAATAATATAACTCTTTATAAATCTATATATTAAGTTTATAGTTATAATATAGCTTCTTTATAAAAAAGACTATAATAAATTTACCTAGTTTATAGATAATAAATCTAAATATATAACACTTTACTATAATAAGATAATATATTTAGTATCTTTATATAATATCATAATGCAGTTCACAGCACTCTCAGCCTTATAAGGCTGCAGTAGCTATGCGCTATGGTGTGCAATTATATAATTATATACTGCAGACTATTTTACTATGCTTTTTATATATACTAATCTATAACTAAGATAGTTACTCCTTATAACTTACCCTCACTCCTATTTATAGCTTATAATAGTTATAAGCCTAGCTTTATAGCTTATAAATACCCCTCTAACCTCTCTAAGCCTAGAAAAGAGTAAGCAGCTTTTCTCCTATTATCTTTTACCTATTTAAAATAACCTTATAATACTTAAAAACCTTTTTAAAGCAGCCTTATAATAATAGCTATATACTCTTTAATAACCTTCTCTCTATAAGCAAAGCTTTAAAGCCCTACTAACTAGCCTTACTAGTATCTTAACCTATACTTATCTATATAGAGTAAGGGTATTTAGAAGTATTTTAATTCTAATAGCTTTAATACTAGAAAGCTTTCTAATACTTTTAAGAGCACTCTAACTATTTAGGAGTTTATAGATAAGTATAATAACTATCTCTAAGCTAAGTATAAGGCTAATCTTAGTAAGTATAAAGCAGTCTTTTAAAAGCAGAATACTAAGGGAAATCCCTCTTAGATATTTTATAAGACTACTAAGCATAATAACTCTATTAATATTATTAAGAGTGAGAAGTCTAATACTCTTTAATAAGCTAATAGAGCAGGTCTTACTACTTCTAAGCTTATAAAGCTAATCCTACTAATTCCTATTAAGTATAAGAATATTTAAGATAAGTAAAGTAATATATTTAAGTATCTCTCTACTAATAGTATAAACCTCTTATTATAAATTATCTTATACTATAACTATTAGATACTTATCTATTAAACTATTAATATAATCTACCTTAAAGTAGTAGGAATAAAGCTTAATAATAAGAATAATAAGTTCTAGATTAACCTTTAGAATATACTTTGCCTCTTTAAATAGTAACTTATCTATTCTAATAATAATATATAGAAATAAGTATACTAAGATTATAAGGATATTTTAAAATATACTAAGTATACTACTTAACCTGCTAAGTAGTATAGAAAGTAGTACTATTTCTATAAGCTAATAGTAAGCTAGAATATTACTAATACTAAGAGAAGCTATAATAGATATGCTTTTTTAAAGATAATATATTATAGAATAGCTTCTATTAAGGCCTAGAACTAGCTAGATTTAGTTATCTAAATAGAAGAGATTAAAATATTCTATCTCTTACTTAAGAAGCTTAGAATTATCCTTACTACTAAGATCTATAATAAGCTAGCTTCTACTAAGAGTTTTAGTAGATTACTTAGAGTATATACTATTCTTATAGGCTGCTCTAACTTAGAGAATCTACTTTAAGCTTTATAGACTACTTTAAATACTTCTTTTCTAGTAGTAATATCTAATAAGATCTCTAGCTACTTCTATAAATAATACTATAAGTAGACTCTATAAGACTATAGCTATATTTAATAGGTATTTATAGGCTTACTAAAAGATAGTTTTAAGGATTATAAGATATTAAAGGATAAAGTATAGTATATATAGGAGATAGTAATATTTCTATAGTAGAGCTATATTTATAATAACTTTATATATATAGGGTGGATTATAAAGGAATCTTAGAAGAGCAGTTAGCACTTATCTAACTATAGCTATAGTAAATGCTATAGTAGTAGCTAGAGCAGGTATAGTAATAGAGGTAGTGCTAGTAATAAAGAGTAACTTCCTAATAATATTTCCTACTATATTATTAACTAAAGCTTTCTTAAAAATAAAAGCTAAGTAATCTAAGTTTATTCTATAGTGTTTATATTTTTTAAGAAACTATATACTCTCTTAGATAATATTATTTTAGATAACTATAAAGCTTTTTATATTATTAATAATAAGAGAAAGCTAGTTTCTAGTATCTTTATATACTTATATAATAATAAAGTAATTAAAGTTAGTAGTATAAGTATATTAATTATTAAGAGGAGCACTTAGATTATCTAGAATATATTTAAAAACACCTTAATAGGTAGAAAGAGCACTCTAACCTTAAATAATATTACTATTATTAAAAATATATATACTAATATTATCTTAGAAGTACTCTTCTTTAAAATAGATATCTAGTATAATAGCTATAATTACTCTTTATAGTTTAATAAGCTAGATAAGTCTACTTATATAAAGTAGCTACTATATAAGAGTAATCTAGTCTTTTTTAAATATAACTCTATTTCTATCTACCTATCTAGTTTAAGTATTTCTATAAGTAGTATAAAAATTATAGCTCTCTTAAATAACTAGAAGCTAATATATCTCTTATACTACTATATAGCTAAAAGGTTTAATAATATATAACTATAATACCTCTAAGCTAGTTACTTAGACTAAAACACTCTTAAATACCTTATATATAATACTTAGAGGGTAAGAATTAAGACTCTATTATATATTTAATATAAATTCTATACTTAAATATATACTTAGTAAGTTATCTTATATAGTATATCTAAGGCTAGATCTCTCTATTCCTACTACTATATAGCTTAGAACCTCTTTAACTACTAAAAGCTTAGTAAACTATATATCTAGATACTTCTTATTAAAGATAAGTATAGTAGAAAACTCTTTAAAATTCCTCTAGTCTTAAAAGAGTATAATAAAGTATTTAAGGTATTCTAGATATTTAAATACTAGGTATAAAGATAGTAGAAACTTACTATCTATAAGATCTACTATAATATTAAATATACTATTATTACTATATAAAGCTTTACTTAATATAAATAATAGGTAGAGAAGCTTAGAATTAATCTTAAGCTTCTATTAGTAAATACTAAGAAACCTATAGGTAGCAGAGAGTATACTAGCTTAGAAATTATTCTAAAAATACTTATAATACTAACTACTACTTACTTATTAAAGTATCTTATCTTAGAGGCTTAGAGAGTAATAGTCTTTATTTTTAATATTAGTCTATATACTATAAATAACTAGTAAAGCTCTATTTAGATAGAACTTAAGTAGTTCTAGAACTACTTCTAATAATAATAACTAAACTTTATACTTACTATATACTAAGATCTATATCTATACTAGGGAGGCTTATATACCTATAGCTATAGAGCTTATCTCCTTAAAGGGAGTTATAAAAAAGGTATTAGAAAATACTATTATAAGATTAACTCTAAAACCTATCTTAGATATCTTATAAAATATATACTAGAAATATATAACTTATATAGGATCTAGGTTTCTATATTTAATTAGGTTATTATTATATATAATATATATTTTAATAAGTTAAAATTCTACTTTCTAGATAATAAGAAGGAGACTATAAATATCTAGAGTGCCTAGATAATTATTAATAAGGTTAAAATATCTATTAAATCTTCTAATATAGTTCTTAAAACCTTAGAAGTACTTAATAAAGCAAATAGTAACCTTATAATAAATAAATAAACTACTAGCAGGCTTAAGTCCTCTATACTAGCTACTTTTTATAATTTAAAAGCACTTTATACTACTACTATAATATAGTTTAAGAGTATACTAGCTAGAATATAGAGAGAACTGCTTACTTCTAAATAAACTTCTAATTCTAAAAGTATATTAGAATTAAGTTTAAACCCTCTTATAATACTAGAGCTCTATTCTAAAGCATAATATATTATTACTAAGAGTATAGATCTATATTTATCTATTTTAAATACTTAAAAACTAACTACTTAAGTATCTATAAAGAAAGAAAGCTTATAGTAATTTAGATAAAACTCCTTTTTAGTAGCTAAAATAGATTTCTAACCTATTTATTATTAATACTAATAGATTAACTATAAGTCTCTAATATAATAAAGTACTAGAGAGTAATATCTAAGAGTTCTTATAACTCTTTATTTAGAAAAGAGCTTACTAAATAACTACTAAAATGCTTTTTTTATAACTTTTATACCTAATTAGTATAAACCTATTATAAAAAGTACTCTTAGATATAAAACTCTATACTTTACTATTATAATATATCTATAGAATAACTCTAAGATATATCTAAATACTAAGTAGAAGATAATATATTTTATAGAAAACCTCTTAAAGCCTTTAAGTAACTATTTTAAAGCTAGAAAGCTAAGAGAGCTACTCTAAGATATATTTTAAGAGGCTATAAATAAGAAAATTAATAAACTTATAGCTAAGAGAACCTAGTATATTATTAACTAATCTAAGATATACTTAAAGCCTCTTTTCTTAAAGTATATATATATCTATAAGTTTTAAGGTAACTACTTTAATATCTATAAAGTGTAAATCTATATATAAGGAGATATATAAGATATCTCCTCTCTTAACTTAACCTATACTACTATACTTATAGCTTAAAGCTTATATATAGTAATAGTAATTATAGCCTAGTTTAACTATAAAATACTCTAATTTAATATTATTAATATATTTCTAAATATAGATATTAACCTAGATAGAGAGCTAGTTATCTACTACCTTCCAGATAGCTTTAAATAAGCTAGCAAAGTTATAAAGCTTAATAGAGCTTTATATAGCTTAAAAGATATATCTCTTTTATAGTATAAAGAATTCTCTATAGCCTTATATAAGCTTAGGCTCTTTCTATATAATAAGAAGCTCTGCCTTTTTTAAGATAAGCACTATAAGGTTTTACTCCTATTCTATATTAATAATATCCTTATTTTATTCTATTAAGACTATACTTTTAAAGCTTAGAAGCTTATATAAGAAATTAAGAAACTATATAAACTGTATAAACTAGGCTCTATTAAATAGTATCTTAGAATATATATTATATAAGACTAAGTAGCTAAAAAGATCTATCTAGTTTATAACTAGTATATTAAGACTATTATAGAGTGTTTTAGCCTCTATAATAGTATTACTCTAAGCACTTCTATACTAGTTATAGAGTTTATAAAAAACTCTAGTAAGGCTATAATTATAGAAGTTAAAAACTACTAATTACTTATTAAAAATATCCTATATATAGTAATAATAATATACCTTAAAGTAGCCTTTACTATAGTATAACTTTTCTACTTTTTTATAAATCTAAGTATATAGCACTTTACTATAATAAGGTAGTATATATAGTATCTCTATTTAACTTACTACCTTATAATCTACTATAGCAGCTTAGGAGGTAATAAAGAGACTCTCTTACTACTAATTACTAGTAATACCTTATTTACTAATAATAAAGAGATATATAGGTTATTATAAAGCTATATAATAATACTTTTTAAAGGTATAATTTAGTGAAAAGCAGCCTATTAAGTAATAGTTATAATATTAATAACTAAAGCAGAGCTTCTAAGCCTTAAATATACTACTAAAGAGATAATAGCTCTTTAAAGGCTATACTATAACCTTATTTTAGAGCTTAGAGATATTTAGAAAGTCTATTATAATAATTAGCAAACTATTTAACTAGTAGTTAGAGAGGAAGAGTATATTTTAACCTACTTATAGTATATTAATATTTAGAATATATAGCTATACTAAGAGTATATAAAGAGCACTTTTAAAGTGCTTTATATATTTATAGATAAGATACTAATAGATAAACTTATAAAAAGCCTCTTCTAAGCTAAGTTTAAATACTTCTAAGTACTACTAAATCTAATAGATACTTACTATATTATTATAATAAAAGAGAAGTAAGTTTAAGAGTATAGAATAAAGCTCTATTAAGCCTAAAAGCTAGTAGATATTATCTATAAAGCTATAGCTCTCCTATATATAATAGCTAGATAAAAAAGCAATTTTCACAGATATACTAGTTCTAGGTATACTAGCCCTATATCTCTCTAAATATTAATAAGTAAAGGGTATTAATACCTAAAAGTATATATTTAATAATAGAAGTACTTCTTAGTATAAATAGCTATAATAAGGTAGTTAATAAAGCTATTAGCTATACTAGCAGATAGCTTATAGAGAGCTAAAAGGCTTACTAAGTAAGTATATATACTAGTAATAGTACTATTAGAAAGAGTAATAGCTATAAAGATCTACTAAGAAAAGCTAGCTAAAGCTAGCTCTTCTATAATAGCTTTTAGATATATAATAACCTAGAGCTCCTCTTTCTTCTCCTCTTCCTGTTTCTGCTTCTTCTCCTTCTCCTTTTTTTTCTCTTTTTTCTCTTTAAGGGCAGTTTAGAGAACTTAGTACTAGAAGGTAAGAGCCTAAATAGATAAGTTAGCACTATATTAAATTATCTTATATATATCTATATATATATATAGAATACTTATAATTTAGTTATTACTATTATAAGCTTTATAGTAGTACTTATAGAGAGTAATAGTAATAGCAGAGAGGAGCTTATAGTTTTAGCTAGCTAAGTAATAGTAGTAATATCTATTAGTATTATAGAAGTAGTAACTAGAGCTCTTATCTATAAATAGTAAGTATATATAGCTATAATATAGATATTTTATTAGCTTACTAGCTCTTTCTAGGATAGTAGAGAAAGTATAGAGCTTCTTAGTAAAGCCTGGAATCTTCTTACTAGTAGCAGGGTTAGTCTTCTTCTTTAATATACTATAATATATACTAGCTATAATCTTTACCTTCTTAAACTTATACTTAGGCTTTTCTAGACTATTATTAATATTTCTAGACTATATAGAAGTAATATTATAAATATATTAATAAGCTTCTTCTTATCCTTATTCTCTTTCTCCTTAATAGAGAGAGTATACTTATACTTATATATAGGCTTCTTTTTAGAAGCCTTAGCCTCCTCTATTAAAAGTATATTATTAGCTTTTATAATATTAAAAAGCTCTATTAAATAGTAATAGTTACTAGAGGAGCTATAAAATAATAAAATAAAAGACTTATACTTATTACTCTTATTATTCTTAGTCTCTTTTTACTTAGTAAGAGTAGCTACCTGCTTCTATTCTACCTTCTTCTTAGCTTTCTAGATTACCTTAGCCTTAGTAATATAATTAGTAACTAGTACTATAAATTATTTATACTTAGAGGCTATTTTTAATAATAGTATTAATAGGTATAGATAGTTCTATATAAAGATAAGTATTAGTAATAGTTAATAATATATATAATAATTTTTTCACATATATAAAGAGTTAACTTATAATTATTATAGTATTCTGAGTAAAAGAAGGAGGAAAAATTAAGATAGAGAGTAGTATAAGTAATAACTATACCTACCTAGCTACTTTTATAGGCAGTTAAGTATTACTAATAGGATTCTACTACTTACCTAGATTATATCACTATTACTTAAGTTATATATTACTTATTTATACTCTTTAAAGCAGTTATAAGAAATATTTTTATTTATTTTACACCTTTAAGGCTATTTATAACACTGCTTTATCTCTTTTATATATATTTAAAAATAGTTATAGCTATATATAATAATAGATTACTATATTAGTGATATTTACTATATAGCTAGGGAATATGTTATAATATAGTTTATAGCACTCTTAGCCTTATAAGGCTGCAGTAGCTGTGCACTGTGGCGCATAATTATATAATCACACACCACAGACTATTTCACTACGCTTTCTGCACACACTAATCTATAGCTAAGACAGTTACTCCTTATAACTCGCCCTCACCCCTATCTATAGCTTGTGACAATATAAATTTAAAAGCTTAATTAGAACTAAGTTTCTAAATATAACTTAATATAGTATTAATACTATAGATAGATAAATTAAGATATATATTAATAATAATTATAAGTAATAACTTATTTATATTAATCTTAGAAATAAAACTATTTAGAGAGAGACTAAATATTATAACTAATTAAATATAGAAAAACTAAAGTTATAGATATATTTATATATAATCTAATATAAAAACAGTAAGCTTTACTTAATATAAAAGAACTATAGTATAAATTATATAATAATAGAAAAAAGTAAGTATTAATAAAAGAAACTATAAATAGCTTACTCTTAGTATTATGAATACTTATTATAAGTAAAGACTAATTACTTACTAAATATACTAAGCTTAAATAAAAAAACTACTTAAACCTTATATATTATATAGACTTGGATTTAGCTTAAAAATAAACTCTTATAGCTTTTTAGTAATTAATTTATAAATTATCTTAGATAACCTTTAGCCTTATTTATACCATAACTCTTTATAAAGTCTATACTTAATTACTATATTTCTTAATCCTAAGGCTTACTTAGTAATATAGTCTAAAAAGACTTTACTAATTGCTATATATTATCTTTTAGCTTCTATAAATAGAAACTTTAATATTAAATACCTAATTATAATACTTAGCTATAAATTAAAAATATATATAGAAAGTATAGTAAAATAAGCTATAGTATATAATTATATAATTATATATTATAGTATATAGCTATTATAGCTTTATAAAGCTAAAAATACTATAAACTATATTATAATAATTAGTAATCTTAACTAAGTTAGTTTTCTTAGAGTTAAATATCTTAATTTAATAATTTATTTTATAGTTAATAATAACTTTAAAGTTATTAAAGATTAATGTATTAATTATTATTTTAATAATAAAGAGAGAGGGAAATTAGAGAGAGAAAGAAATATATTATTATTAACTATAATAAAGCCTCTAGCTACTATATAGTAGTTTTATCTATTTTATAATAAACCTTCTAACTCTATGCTATATCTTTTAATAATATATATAGCCTTTAGTTATATAATTATAACTATCCTAACTATAGCTATACTTATATATACCTATTTATTAGCTTATAGCTTTATAATTCTTAACTTTATAGTTTAATAATAATATTTATTAACTTATCCTCTTACTTATTATCTATATTACTAATACTATATCTATACTGTTCCGCCAGTCTATTTAGCTAGAGCGTGCATCCGACTTTATATAAGGGTTTGCTTGCTAGCAGGAACGTATAGGGTTCCTGTATTATTATCCTTAACTGGTAGAGGGCATAGGTCAAAGTGCCTCTATAGTGTTTCCCGAATTATGCCCATAAACTAGGCGAATTTGTTATAGTCTTTTTTGCAGGGGGCTGTGTTATAACTACAAACTTAATACTATATCTATTACTACTTTATCTACTAGCTATACTATTATTAATAATACTCTCTCTATATTAAAGCAGTTAGTATAAGCTATACTTACTAATTCCTAAAGAGCTATCTCTACCTTAGTATTATAGAGGGTTTATTTAAAGCTTTATTACTAAGTTTACTTACTTATTTATAATAAGTTAGTATATCTATAAGTCCTTTATAGAGATATTAATAAGAGCTTTTTTAAGAGCTATATTAATAATATATTCTTAGTATTATATAGGCTGCTTAATAAAATAGAGAGCTTTATTAATTATATTAATACTAGACTCTTATATAATATTTTATATATTATTAATATTAATAGATATACTTTATATATAGCTAGTATATTAATATACTAAATCTAATATTAATATCTTAGAAAACTTATTATAGATTATAAAATAAGAAAGAGAGATAAGTATAAAGCCCTATTTATAATAGAGCTTTTTATACTTCTAGCTATAAAAACCTCTTAGGAGATTAAAAAGTTATCTTTTATATATATCTTACTAAAAGGTTTACCTTTTAGGTATTTTTCCTAAGCTATAAAAGCTTTAGTAACTTACTTAGCCTTAATATAATTAGCTTTATTATATATAATATAGTATTATTTATATTATTACTATTTTACTAATCTATTTAACTAGAGTATATATCTAACTTTATATAGTAATATTTAGAGAGTTTACTTATTAATAAAAATATATAAAGTTTCTATATTATTATCCTTAATTAGTAAAGAGTATAGATTAAAATATCTCTATAGTATTTCTTAAATCATATCTATAAACTAAGTAAATTTATTATAATCTTTTTTATAGAGAGCTATATTATAACTATAAACTTAATTTACTATAGTAAAAAGGAGAAATAGAGCTATATAATATAAAAAGAGTTAATTTAACTTTAATACTTTAATTATAAATATTATCCTTAAGCTATAGCTTTAAGTAGTTAGTTTACTTATTAAATAGCTTATAGAAGCTATAAAATTTAATTCTATTCTTATTAATAACTTATTTCTTTTTCTTAGTTCTTTTTTTAATTAAAGCTTTCTTAAGAGAGCACTTCTTAAAAAAAGTAATTCTTATTCTTTTTTAAAAAAAAAAAGCTTTTTAAAGAGAAAATATTTTAAAAAGAGGAGAGTTTATAAAAAGTATTTTACCTTTTAGGCGTCTTTCCCAGGCCACAAGAGCCTTAGTGGCCTACTCAGCCCCAATATAATCAGCCCTATTACGTGCAGCGCAGCGTCGCCCGCACTATTACTGTTCCGCTAGTCTATTTAGCCAGAGCATATATCTAACTTTATATAAGGGTTTGCTTGCTAGCAGGAACATATTAGGTTTCTATATTATTATCCTTAACTAGTAGAGGATATAGGTTAAAGTGCCTCTATAGTGTTTCCCAAATTATGCCTATAAACTAGGTGAATTTGTTATAGTCTTTTTTGTGGGGGGCTGCATTATAACTATAAACTCAATAAAAAGTATTTACTTAGTCTTAGTTTTACTAATTTAGAGAGAGATATCTTTATAAAAAAGGAAATATTCTATAGAGAGAACTTAAATATATTTCTAGAAAAATAAATATTATTAATATAAGCTAAATAAAATATATTTATTAAACCTTTTTTACTAATAAAGTAGCTATTATTAAAAACCTTTTTTTAATAATACTTATTATAACTTAAATATAATTAATATAAAGTTTTAAGTAAAGTATATTAAGAAATATAAAACTTAACTAAAGTTAGTAATAAGAGTAAAGAAGTTAAGTTAATAAGTTATAAATAAAAGATAAAAAAGTTATTAATAAGAAAAAAGAAAGTTATTAATAAAAAAAGAGTTAAAAAGGAATTAGTAACTTAAAAATAGAAAGTTAACTATAAGTAAACTATATTTAGTAGTTATTACTAAAATATAAAGCTATAATTATATTTTATATAATTAGTTAGAGCTTATTATATTTTTAAAAATATAAAATTATAATTATAAAGCTATAGTTATTATATACTTACTCTAATTATAACTAAGTAATAAAGTTAATATTAAATAGTTAGTAATCTCTTTAATAAGTAATTAAGCTTATTACTATAGTTTCTAGCTACTATATAGTAATTTTACTTACTTTATAATAGACTTTCTAACTCTATATCTCTAAATAATATATATAGCCTTTAGTTATATAATTATAACTTTCCTAACTATAGCTATATTTATAAATATCTATTTATAGCTTTATAATCCTTAACTTTATAGTTTAATAATAATATAGTTTTTAATTACTTAATTACTAATTACTAAATTATTAACTTATTCTCTTATTTACTACTAATATTACTAATACTATCTCTATTACTACTTTACTATTTACTAACTATATTATTATTAATAATACTCTCTCTATATTATAGTTAGTATAAGCTATACTTATTAATAAGCTCTATAAAGCTATCCCTATCTTAGTATTATAGAGAGCCTATTTAAAGAAAAACTAATAAATAGAGTATATAATAATATAATTAACTTTTAATATTATATTTACTTATTTATATATAATATAATTATATATATAGATATCTCTTATAGAGATATTAAGGAGAGCTCTCTTAGATACTATATTAATAATATACTCTTTATATAGTTTAGTTTAGTTAAAGAAAGAGCAGTTTTTATTAATTATATTAATACTAAACTCTATAGTAACTTAGCTTATATTATTAATTATAATAAATATATCTTATATATACTTAGTATATTAATATACTAAATTTAATATTAATATTTTAGAGAATTTATTATAAATTAATAAGAATAAGAAAGAGAGATAGATATAAAGCCTTATTTATAGTAGTAAAGCTTTTTATACTTCTAGCTATAAAAACCTCTTAGGAGATTAAGGAGTTATCTTTTATATAATAATATTTATAATATCTTATTAAAATATTTACTTTTTAGATATTTTTTATAATACCTTACTAAAAAATATAGTAAAGATATTACTATAAAAGCTTTAGTAGCTTACTTAGCACTAATATAATTAGTTTTATTATATAAAATATAGTTTTATTTATACTACTACTATTTTATTAATCTATTTAGCTAGAGTATATATCTAACTTTATATAAAGATTTACTTTGTTAATTAGTAAAGAGTATAAATTAAAGTACCTCTATAGTATTTCCTAAATTATATCTATAAACTAAGTAAGTTTATTATAATCTTTTTTATAGAGAGCTATATTATAACTATAAACTTAACTTAAGCTTATTATTACTTTTTTATAGTAAGTAATTAGAGATTACTATTATTATCTTAAGTTATTGCTATTATTATAAATAGAAAGTTAAAGTAATAAATTTAAGTAAGAGGAGAAGAGTACTAAGGTTAATAAGTAATATAAAAAGATACTAACTATATTAAAATAAAGTAAATTTACTAAAAAGATATATAAAAAGTTAAAATTAGTAAAACTAGTAATTTAAAGTTAAATAAAAAAAGGAGAGAGCTTTTAGAAAGTTTAAGAAGCTTTAAGAAATAATAAAGTAAATTAAAAGAAATAAGTTTAGAGAAGCAAAGAGTATAATATTTTTAGTAACTATAAAAAAGTAGAATATACTAAGAGAGAGTAAAAATAAAGAGAAAGTTAGTAACTTTAGTATATAATAATAAAATATAAATTATTAACTATAGTAATAGAGTTCTTATTATTATAAATAAAGTTTTAGAATTCTTATTATTAATAATAATAATATTTTAGAAATTATAAGTTATTTATAAAAGCTAAATACTTAGTAACTAAATCTAGTCTCTCTATTAATATAATAAATATATATAAGAGAATACTTAAGATTACTAAGTAGTAAATAATATCTCTTTAGTTACTTATATAATCTTATTAATCTATAGTATTAATATTATAATAATAATAATAAATACTAATTAATATTAAGATTATAAATACTAAAATAAAGAGATAGATAAAATAAAATATATAATATTTAAAGTAATTATTTAGTAAAGAGAAGTTATCTAAAAAATAGCTAATAAGAAGTAGATAATATAGATCTATTATAATAGATAAATATTTATCACAAGCCATAGATAGGGGTGAGGGTAAGTTATAAGGAGTAACTGTCTTAGCTATAAATTAGTACACACAGAAAGCATAGTGAAATAGTCTGCAGTATATAATTATATAATTATATGCTATAGCGCATAGCTACTATAGCCTTATAAAGCTAAGAGTACTATAAACTATATTATAATATACCCCCTAGCTATATAGTAAATATCACTAATATAGTAATCTGTTATTATATATAGCTATAACTATTTTTAAATATATATAAAAGAGATAAAGCAGTATTATAAATAGCCTTAAAAGCATAAAATAAATAAAAATATCTCTTATAAGTGCTTTAAAGAGTATAAATAAGTAATATATAACTTAAGTAATAGTAATATAATCTAGGTAAGTAGTAGAATCCTATTAGTAGCACTTAACTGCCTATAAAGGTAGCTAGGTAGGTATAGTTATTACTTATACTACCCTCTATCTTAATTTTTCCTCCTTTTTCTACTTAAAATACTATAATAATTATAAGTTAACTCTTTATATATATAAAAAAATTATTATATATATTATTAACTATTACTAATATTTATCTTTATATAAAACTATCTATACTTATTAATACTATTATTAAAAATAGCTTCTAAGTATAAATAATCTATAATACTAGTTACTAACTATATTACTAAGACTAAAATAACCTATAAAGCTAAGAAGAAAGTAGAGCAGAAGTAGCTAGCTACTTTTACTAAGTAGGAGGAGGCTAAGGATAATAAGGTTAATAAGTATAAGTCTTTTATTTTACTATTCTATAGCCTCTCTAGTAATTATTACTATTTAGTAAAGCCTTTTAATACTATAGAGGCTAATAATATCCTTCTAATAGAGGAGGCTAAAGCCTCTAAAAAAAAGCCTATATATAAGTATAAGTATACCCTCTCTATTAAGGAGAAAGAGAATAAGAATAAAGAAAAGCCTATTAGTATATTTATAATATTACTTTCTATAATCTAGAGATATTAATAATAGTTTAGAGAAGCCTAAATATAAGCTTAAAGAGATAAAGATTATAGCTAATATATATTATAATATATTAAAGAAGAAGACTAACTTTACTACTAGTAAGAAAACCCTAAACTTTACTAAGAAGCTCTATACTTTCTCTATTATCTTAGAGAGAGCTAGTAAGCTAATAGAGTATCTATATTATAGCTATATATATTTACTACTTATAGATAAGAGCTCTAATTACTACTTCTATAATACTAATAGATACTACTATTATTACTTAGCTAGCTAAGGCTATAAGCCTCTCTCTATTATTACTATTACTCTCTATAAATACTACTATAAAACCTATAATAGTAATAACTAGATTATAAGTATTTTATACTTATATATAGATATATATAAAATAATTTAGCATAGTGCTAACTTATCTATCTAAGCTTTTATTTTCTAGTACTAGGTTTTCTAGACTATCCTTAAAGAGGAGAAGGAGAAGGAGGAGAAGAAGGAGTAGGAGTAAGAGGAGGAGGAGGAGGAGGAGAAGGAGCTCTAAATTATTATATATCTAGAGGCTACTATAGGAGAGCTAGCTTTAGCTAGCTTTTCTTAGTAGGTTTTTATAGCTACTACTCTTTCTAGTAATACTATTACTAATATATATATACTTACTTAGTAAGCCTTTTAGCTCTCTATAAGCTACCTACTAGTATAGTTAATAGCTTTATTAACTATCTTATTATAGCTATCTATACTAAGAAGTACTTCTATTATTAAATATATATCTTTAAGTATTAATACCTTTTACTTATTAGTATTTAGAGAGATATAGAGCTAGTATATCTAGAGCTAGTATACTTATAAGAATTACTTTTCTATCTAGCTATTATATATAAGAGAGCTATAGCTTTATAAATAATATCTACTAGCTTTTAGGCTTAATAGAGCTTTATTTTATATTCTTAAACTTACTTCCCTTTTATTATAATAATATAGTAAGTATCTACTAGGTTTAATAGTACTTAGAAGTATTTAAACTTAGCTTAAAAGAGGCTTTTTATAAGCCTATCTATTAGTATCTTATTTATAGATATATAGAGTATTTTAAAAATACCCTTTATATATTCTTAGTATAGCTATATATTTTAAATATTAATATACTATAAGCAAATTAAAATATACTCTCTCTCTCTAACTACTAGTTAAATAGTTTGCTAATTATTATAATAGACTTTTTAAATATCTCTAAGCTTTAAAGTAAGGTTATAGTATAGTTTTTAAAGGGTTATTATCTTTTTAGTAATATACTTAAAGCTTAAAAGCTCTGCTTTAGTTATTAATATTATAACTATTACTTAATAGGCTACTTTTTACTAAATTATACCTCTAAAGAGTATTATTATATAGCTTTATAATAATCTATATATCTCTTTATTATTAATAAATAAGATATTACTAGTAATTAGTAGTAAGAAAGTCTCTTTATTACTCTCTAAGCTACTATAGCAGATTATAAGGTAGTAAGTTAAATAGAGATACTATATATACTACCTTACTATAGTAAAGTGCTATATATTTAGATTTATAAAGAAGTGGGAAAGTTATACTATAATAAAGGCTACTTTAAGATATATTATTATTACTATATATAGAATACTTCTAATAAGTAATTAGTAATACTTAACTTTTATAGTAGTAGCCTTACTAGAGTTCTTTATAAGCTTAGTAACTAATATAAAAGTACTTAGAGTAATACTATTATAGAGACTAAAATACTCTATAATAGTCTTAATATACTAGTTATAGACTAGATAGATCTTTTTAGCTATTTAGTTTTATATAATATATATTCTAAGATACTATTTAATAGAGCCTAGTTTATATAGTTTATATAGTTTCTTAATCTTTTATATAAGTTTCTAAGTTTTAGAAGTATAGTTTTAATAAAATAAAATAAGGATATTATTAATATAAAATAGAAGCAGAACCTTATAGTACTTATTTTAAAAAAGGCAGAGCTTCTTATTATATAGAGAGAGTTTAAGCTTATATAAAGCTATAGAGAATTCCTTATATTATAGAAGAGGTATATCCTTTAAGCTATATAGAGCTCTATTAAGCTCTATAACTTTACTAGCTTACTTAAAGCTATCTAAAAGATAGTAGATAACTAGCTTTCTATCTAGGTTAATATTTATATTTAGAAATATATTAATAATATTAAATTAGAGTATTTTATAGTTAAACTAAGCTATAATTACTACTACTATATATAAGCTTTAAACTATAAGTATAGTAGTATAGATTAAGCTAAGAGAAAAGATATCTTATATATCCCCTTATATATAGATTTACACTTTATAGATATTAAAGTAGTTACTTTAAAACTTATAGATATATATCTACTTTAAGAAAAGAGGCTTTAAATATATCTTAAACTAGTTAATAATATATTAGATTTTCTTAGCTATAAGCTTATTAATTTTCTTATTTATAACCTCTTAAAATATATCTTAAAGTAGCTCTCTTAGCTTTCTAGCTTTAAAATAGTTACTTAGAGGCTTTAAGAGGTTTTCTATAAAGTATATTATCTTTTATTTAATATTTAGATATATCTTAGAGTTATTCTATAAATATACTATAATAGTAAAGTATAGAGTTTTATATCTAAGAGTACTTTCTATAATAGCTTTATACTAATTAGATATAAAGATTATAAAAAAAGTATTTTAGTAGTTATTTAGTAAGCTCTTTTCTAAATAAAGAGTTATAAAAACTCTTAGATACTGCTCTCTAGTACTCTATTATATTAGAAGCTTATAGTTAATCTATTAGTATTAATAATAGGCAGATTAGAAATCTGTTTTAGCTACTAAGAAGGAGTTTTATCTAGATTACTATAAGCTCTCCTCCTTTATAGATACTTAAATAGCTAGTTTTTAAGTATTTAAAATAGGTAAATATAGATTTATACTCTTAGTAATAGTATATTATGCTTTAGAATAGGGCTTTAGTATTATAGAAGTATCTAAACTTAATTCTAGTATGCTTTTAGAATTAGAAGTTTATTTAGAAGTAAGTAGTCCTCTCTATATTTTAGCTAGTATACTCTTAGACTATATTATAGTAGTAGTATAAGATGCTTTTAAACTATAAGAAGTAGCTAGTATAGAGGATTTAAGCCTATTAGTAGTTTATTTATTTATTATAAAGTTATTATTTGCTTTATTAAGTACCTCTAAGATTTTAAGAACTATATTAGAGGATTTAATAGGTATTTTAACCTTATTAATAATTATCTAGGTATTCTAGATATCTATAGCCTCCTTCTTATTATCTAGAGAGTAGAATTTTAACTTATTAAAGTATATATTATATATAATAATAACCTAGTTAAGTATAGAAACCTAGATTCTATATAGGTTATATATTTTTAGTATATATTCTATAAGGTATCTAAGATAAGCTCTAGAGTTAACCTTATAATAGTATCTTCTAATACCTTTTTTATAACTTTCTTTAAGGGAATAAGCTCTATAACTATAGATATATAAGCCTCTCTAATATAGATATAGGTCTTAGTATATAGTAAGTATAAAGTCTAGTTACTACTATTAAAAGTAGTTCTAGAACTACTTAAGTTCTATCTAAATAGAGCTTTACTAATTATTTATAATATATAGGCTAATATTAAAGATAAAAACTACTACTTTCTAAGCCTCTAAGATAAGGTACTTTAGCAGGTAAATAGCAGTTAGTATTATAAGTATTTTTAGAATAATTTCTAAGCTAGTATGCTCTCTGCTATTTATAGGCTTTTTAGTGTTTATTAATAGAAGCTTAAGATTAATTCTAAGCTTTTTAATCTATTATTTATATTAAGTAAAGCTTTATATAGTAATAATAGTATACTTAATATTATAGCAGATCTTATAGATAGTAAGTTTCTGCTATTTTTATATCTAGTATTTAAATATCTAGAATATCTTAAATACTTTATTATACTTTTTTAAGACTAGGAGAATTTTAAAGAGTTTTCTGCTATATTTATCTTTAATAAGAAGTATTTAGGTATATAGTTTACTAAGCTTTTAGTAGTTAAAGAGGTTCTAAGCTATATAGTAGTAGGAATAGAGAGATCTAGCCTTAGATATATTATATAAGATAACTTACTAAGTATATACTTAAGTATAGAATTTATATTAAATATATAATAGAGTTTTAATCCTCACCCTCTAAGTATTATATATAAGGTGTTTAAGTATACTCTAGTCTAGGTAACTAGCTTAGAGATATTATAGTTATATATTATTAAACCTTTTAGCTATATAGTAGTATAAGGGGTATATTAGCTTCTAGTTATTTAAGAAAGCTATAATATCTATATTACTTATAGAAATACTTAGACTAGGTAGGCAGGCAGAAATAGAATTATATTTAAAAAAGACTAGATTACTTTTATATAGTAGCTGCTTTATATAAGTAGACTTATCTAGCTTACTAAACTATAAAGAGCAGTTATAGCTATTATACTAGATACCTATCTTAAAGAAAAGCACTTCTAAGATAATATTAATATATATATTTTTAATAATAGTAATATTATTTAAGGTTAGAGCACTCTTTTTACCTATTAAGGTATCTTTAAATATATTCTAAATAATCTAAATACCCCTCTTAATAATTAGTATACTTATATTACTAACTTTAATCACCTTATTATTATATAAGTATATAAAGGTACTAGAAACTAGCTTTCTCTTATTATTAATAATATAGAAAGCTTTATAATTATCTAGAATAATACTATTAGAGAGAGCATATAGTTTCTTAAAGAATATAAACACTATAAAATAAACTTAGATTACTTAGCTTTTATATTTAAAAAGAGCTTAGTTAATAATATAGCAGGAAATATTATTAAAAAGTTACTCTTTATTACTAGCACTATCTCTATTATTATACTTGCTCTAGCTGCTACTATAATATCTACTATAGCTATAGTTAGATAAGTACTAACTACTCTTCTAAGATTTCTTTATAATCTACTCTATATATATAAGATTATTATAGATATAGCTCTACTATAGAAATATTACTATCTTTTATATATACTATACTTTATCTTTTAGTATCTTATAATCCTTAAAGCTATCTTTTAGTAAGTTTATAAATACCTATTAAATATAGTTATAGTTTTATAGGATCTATTTATAGTATTATTTATAGAAGTAGCTAGAAATCTTATTAGATATTATTACTAGAAAAGAAGTATTTAAAGTAGTTTATAAAACTTAAGGTAAATCCTCTAAGTTAGAGTAGCCTATAAGAGTAATATATACTCTAAGTAATTTACTAAAACTCTTAGTAGAAGCTAGCTTATTATAAATCTTAGTAATAAGAATAATTCTAAGCTTTTTAAGTAAGAGGTAAGATATTCTAATTTCTTCTACTTAGATAACTAAATCTAGCTAGTTTTAGGCCTAAGTAGGAGCTATTTTATAATATATTACTTTAAGAAAAATATATCTACTATAGCTTCTCTTAGTATTAGTAATATTCTAGCTTACTACTAGCTTATAGAAATAGTACTACTCTCTATACTACTTAGTAAGCTAAGTAGTATACTTAGTATACCTTAAAATATCCTTATAATCTTAGTATACTTATTTCTATATATTATTATTAGAGTAGATAAGTTACTATTTAAAGAGGTAGAGTATATTCTAAAAGTTAATCTAGAACTTATTATTCTTATTATTAAGCTTTATTCCTACTACCTTAAAGTAAACTATATTAATAGTCTAATAGATAAGTATCTAATAGTTATAATATAAGGTAATCTATAATAAGAGATTTATATTATTAGTAGAGAGATATTTAAGTATATTACTCTACTTATCTTAGATATTCTTATACTTAATAGAAGTTAGTAGGGTTAGTTTTATAAGCTTAGAAATAGTAAGATCTGCTCTATTAGTTTATTAAGAAGTATTAGACTTCTTACTCTTAATAATATTAATAAAGTTATTATATTTAGTAGTCTTATAAAGTATCTAAGAGGGATTTCCCTTAGTATTCTGCTTCTAAAAGACTGCTTTATACTTACTAAGATTAGCCTTATACTTAGCTTAGAGGTAGTTATTATACTTATCTATAAACTTTTAAATAGTTAGAGTACTCTTAAAAGTATTAAAAGGCTTACTAATATTAATGCTATTATAATTAAGATACTTCTAAATACCCTTACTCTATATAGATAAGTATAGGTTAAGATACTAATAAGGCTAGTAAGTAGGATCCTAGAACTTTATTTCTAGAAAGAAGGTTATTAAAGAGTATATAGCTATTATTATAAGGTTACTTTAAAAAGGTTTTTTAAGTATTATAAGGTTATTTTAAATAGGTAAAAAATAATAGGAGAAAAGCTGCTTACCCTTTTCTAGGCTTAGAGAGGTTAGAGGGGTATTTATAAGCTATAAAGCTAGGCTTATAACTATTATAAGCTATAGGTAGGGGTGAGAGCAAGTTATAAGAAGTAACTATCTTAGCTATAAATTAGTGTGTATAGAAAGCATAGTGAAATAGTTTGTAGTGTGCAATTATATAATTATGCGCTATAGCACACAGCTACTATAGCCTTATAAGGCTGAGAGTGCTGTAAACCGTATTATAACACTTAGTAATCTATTACTATAATAAAATATATATATAGTAATAATAGCTAAAAGCTTAAAGAGTTAAAGATTATTAAAATTAGTATTATAAGCTATAGATTAGTATATATAGAAAGCGTAGTAAAATAGGCTATAGTGTGTAATTATATAATTTAAATATATAAATTCTATACTTAAGTATATACTTAGTAAGTTATTATATATAATATATCTAAAGCTAGATATCTCTATTTCTATTATTATATAGCTTAAAATCTTTTTAACTACTAAAAGCTTAATAAGCTATATATCTAAATACTTTTTATAAAGAATAAATATAATAAAAAACTCTATATAATTTCCCTAGTTTTAAAAAAGTAAAATAAAATATTCAAGATATTCTAGATATCAAATTTACAAATACTAAGATAGTAAGGTTTTACTATTTATAAAGTCTACTAAGATAGTAAATATATTATTATTACTATATAAAGCTTTACTTAATATATATTATATAAAGCTTTACTTAATATAAATAATAAGTAGAAAAGCTTAAAATTAATCTTAAGCTTTTATCTATAAATACTAAGAAGTTAGTAAGTAGTAAAGAGTATACTAGCTGAGAAATTATTCTAAGATTATCTATACTATTAATAACTACTTACTTATTAAAGTATCTTATTTTAGAAACTTAGAGAGTAATAATCTTTATCTTTAATATTAGCGTATATATTGTAAATAATTAGTAAAGCTTTCTTTAGATAAAACTTAAGTAATTCTAGAACTATTTTTAATACTAATAACTAGATTTTATACTTACTATATATTAAGATCTATATCTTTACTAAGAAAACTTATATATTTATAGCTATAAAGCTTACTTTTTTAAAGAAAGTTATAAAAAAGATATTAAGAGATATTATTCTAAAGTTAATATAAAAGCTTATCTTAAATACTTTATAAACTATATACTAGAAATATATAACTTATATAGAATCTAGATTTATATACTTAACTAGGTTATTATTATATATAATATATACTTTAATAAATTAAAGTTCTACTCTCTAGATAATAAAAAAAGGGCTATAAATATCTAGAATATCTAAATAATTATTAATAAGGTTAAAATACTTAGTAAATTCTCTAAAATAATCCTAAGACCTTTAGAAATACTTAATAAAGTAAATAGTAACTTTATAATAAAGAAATTAACTATTAATAAGCTTTAAGTTTATAGTTATAATATAGCCTCTCTATAAGAAGACTATAATAAATTTACCTAGTTTATAGATATAATTTAGAAAATACTATAGAGATACTTTAACTTATACTCTTTACTAATTAAGAATAATAGTATAGAAACTCTATATATTTCTATTAATAAGTAAACTCTCTAAATATTTCTATATAAAGTTAGATATATACTCTAGCTAAATTAAGTTTATAGTTATAATACAGCCCCCTGCAAAAAAGACTATAATAAATTCACCCAGTTTATAGATATAATTTGGGAAACACTATAGAGGCACTTTAATCTATGCCCTCTACTAGTTAAGGATAATAATATAGAAACTTTATATATTCCTGCTAGCAAGTAAACCCTCTAAATATCACTATATAAAGTCAGACACATGCTCTGGCTAAATAGACTAGTGGAACAGTAACAGCGCAGGTAACGCTGCGCTATATATAATAGGGCTGATTATATTAGGGCTAAGTAGGCTACTGAGGCTCTTATAGCCTGGGAACGCCTTCCAGCGAGGTGCTGCGAAAAACGCCCAAAAGGTAAACCTTCTAGTAAGGTGAAACTCTAGCTAAATAGACTAGCAGAATAGTAATAGTATAGATAATACTATACTATATATAATAGAGCTAATTATATTAAGGCTAAGTAAGCTATTAAGGCTCCTATAGCCTAGAAACTATTAATAAGCTTAAGTTCTTTATACTAACTACTTTTTATAGTTTAGAAATACTTTATACTATTAATAAGATATAGCTTAAAAATATACTAAAATTAAGTTTAAATTCTTTAGTAATACTAAACCTTTAGCTAAAATATAAAGTATTATTATTAAAAATATAGATATATATCTACTTATTTTTAATACTTAAGACCTAGCTACTTAAGTATCTCTAAAAAAGAAAAGCTTATAATAACCTAAATAAAACTTTTTCTTTATAGCTAAAATATATTTCTAATCTACTTATTATTTATATAAGTAAATTAATTATAAGTTTTAATATTAAGTTTATAGTTATAATGCAGCCCCCTGTAAAAAAGACTATAACAAATTCACTTAGTTTATAGGTATAATTCGGGAAACACTATAGAGGCACTTTGACCTATGCTCTCTACTAGTTAAGGATAATAATATAGAAACTCTATATATTCCTGCTAGCAAGCAAACCCTCTAAATATTATAAAGTTAGATATATACTCTAGCTAAATAAACTAGCAGAACAGTAACAGCACAGGCAACACCACGCTATATATAACGGGGCTAATTATATTAGGGCCGAGTAGGCTACTGAGGCTCTTATAGCATCGCCTTCACTAAACCTTCTAGTAAAGTGCTGCAAAAAACGCCTAAAAGGTAAACCTTCTAGCAAGGTGCATATAAGAGATAACTCCTTAACCTCCTAAGAGGTTCTCACAGCTAGAAGCATAAAAAGCTCTGCTGCTGCGAGCAGGGCTTTGTGCCTATCCCTCTTTCTTATCCTTATTAACTTATAACAAATCCTCTAAGATATTAGCACTATATCTAGTATATTAAGTATTAAGTTTATAGTTATAATATAGCCTCTTTATAAAAAAGGCTACAATAAATTTACCTAGTTTATAGATATAATTTAGAAAATACTATAGAGGTACTTTAACTTATGCTCTCTACTAATTAAGGATAATAATATAGAAACTCTATATATTCCTATTAGTAAGCAAACCTTTATATAAAGTTAGATATATACTCTAGCTAAATAGACTAGTAGAATAGTAATAGTATAGATAACACTATATTATATATAATAGAGCTAATTATATTAAGGCTAAGTAGGTTACTAAGGCTCTTATAGTAAAAATACCTAAAAGGTAAACCTTTTAGTAAGGTACTATAAATATTAGTATATAAGAGATAACTCCTTAACCTCCTAAGAGGTTTTTATAGCTAGAAGTATAAAAAGCTCTATAAGTAGGGCTTTATATCTATCTCTCTTCCTTATCTTTATTAACTTATAATAAATCCTTAAAGATATTAATACTATATCTAGTATATTAATATATTAAGTATATATAAGGTATATCTATTATCACTAATAATAAACTAGATTACCATAGAGTTTAGTATTAATATAATTAATAAAAACTCCTCCTTCCTTAACTAACTTAAACTATATAAAGAGTATATTATTAATATAGTTCTTAAGAGAGCTCTCCTTAATACCTCTATAGAAAATATCTATATATATAATAATATTATATAGAAATAAGTAAATATAGTATTAGAAGTTAAATAGGTTATTATATATTCTATCTATTAGCCCTTCTTTAAACAGGCCCTCTATAATACTAAGGCAGAGGCAGCCCTATAGAGATTAGTAAGTATAGCTTATACTAACTATAATATAGAGAGAGTATTATTAATAATTATATAGCTAGTAGATAAAGCAGTAATAGAGATAGCATTAATAGTATAGATAATAAGCAAGAGGATAAGTTAATAATTTAGTAGTTAGTAATTAAGCAATTAAAAACTATATTATTATTATACTATAAAGTTGAGAATTATAAGGATATGTAGTGAGATAGATATATATAAGTATAGCTATAGTTAGAATAGGATTATATAACTAAAAGCTATATATATTATTAAGAGGCGCAGAGTTAGAAGGTTTATTATAAAGCAGGTAAAATCACTATATAGTAGCTAGAGGCTATATATATTTATATATAGTAATAGCTATATATAAGGTTATACTACTATCTTAATATTTACTAATATTACTAGTAGGTATATTATAATATAGTTTATAGCACTCTTAGTTTTATAAAGCTGCAGTAGCTATATACTATAATATATAATTATATAATTATATATTATAGACTATTTTACTATACTTTTTATATATACTAATCTATAGCTAAGATAGTTACTCCTTATAACTTATCCTTATCTCTATCTATAGCGTATAATACTAACTTAATAAAGTATTCTAAGTATATAAATAAAGTTTAGAGATATATATATATTAAAGCAAAAAAGCTAGATTTATAACTATTATAGTATTAAGTTTATAGTTATAATACAGCCCCCTATAAAAGAGACTATAATAAATTCACTAAGTTTATATATATAATTTAGAAAACACTATAGAGGCACTTTAACCTATACCCTCTAATAGTTAAGGATAATAATATATAACTATTATAGTATATTAAAATACTTATTAATATATATATATATATAACCTTAACCTTCTAACTATAAAGTAGTAAATTAATATATCTAAAGTATATTTTATAGTATAGATACTAAGTTATTATTTACTAATAGGTAAATATTATTATATTAATATTGATCTATTCTAGATTCTATTTTGTAGTATATTATATAAGTATAACAGAGTCTAGATTAGTAGTATCTAAATAGTAGAGCTAGGATTAGCTATAACTATATAACTTAGCTTATAATATCTATTTATAATAAAGAAATATTAATTATTATAACTACTTAAGAATATAGATAACTATTTTTTAGTATTATTTAATTATAAAAACTTAAAATATTATATATAAAAATAGAAGCCTATAGAGTAATAAAGTTAGTAAGGTAAAGAAACTCTTTTAATATAACTTTAATATTTAGTATTAATTTAAGAGCAAAATAGTAATACTAAAGAGACTATCTTACTATAAATAAAATATACTAATAAAATAAAATAATAAAAATAAAATAAAATAAAGTTTTCTAATTTCTATTTAGCTCCTAGCTTCTTATTATATAAATAGGAAGAAGTAGTACTTAAGATATTTTATTTTTAATCTTAACTTCAATTCATAAGTGCTTTAAAATAAAGTATAAAGAAAAAATAATATATATTAGTATATTTATAAAGTTATAAAGTAGTATAATAGAAGCTTTTTACTTAATTTAGCTGCTAAAGTTTAAATTATAGAGTATAATCTTAATAAAAAGGTATAGCTAGCCTTTTAAAACTAAATCTAAGTCTTAGGAAATAATAATCTTAAAAATAAGTTTAATATATTAATAATATATATATTATATAAAGTATATATAACTCTATTTAAAGTAGCTACTTTAGTAAGAATAATATTCTTACTATTATTAAGTTTATAGTTATATATAAATTTTCTCTATAAAGCTATATCTATAAAGCTATTAGCTTTATAGATCTTAAGGCAAAAGAGGATTTTTATATTTATCTCTTTCTCTATAGTCTTATTACTAAATTTAGATATTTAACCCTAATTATAGTTATTTATAAATATCTTTATATTTATAGAGATTAGGGGTTTTATAATAAGTTAGTAATATAGAGTTATTATAACTAATAGATCTAACTATAGTATTAATTAGCTAGGTATAGAAGGGTTTACTATAATAGTTAATAATATTATATAAAAGAAGGTAAATAAATATTATAGTAAGGATTTTTAGTTAGTAGAGTCTTTAGTTAAAGCTTTTACTAAAGTATAAGTCTTTCTTATTTATAGTTAGATAGCTAGTTCTCTAGTTACTAAATCTAGTATAGTTAAAGTAAAGTTTTATAATCTTTAGTCTTTATAATAATCTTTATAGATCTATAAAGTAGTATTACTATTATTTAGTGTTATCTTCTTCTATTATTTTCTTTAGAATTTTTTTTTTAGTAGTAATAAGAATATTATAAGTTATATAGTAGTAGCTATAGTTACTTACTATAGTATTATTATACTTACTATAGATAATAATCCTTAAGCTATACTTAAGTTTGTAGTTACGACGCAGCCCCCCGCAAAAAAGACTACGACAAATTCACCCAGTTTATGGGCATAATTTGGGAAACACTATAGAGGCACTTTGACCTATGCCCTCTACTAGTTAAGGATAACAATGCAGGAACCTGATACGTTCCTGCTAGCAAGCAAACCCTTGCATAAAGTCGGACGCGCGCTCTGGTTAAGCTATACTTCTATCTATAAACTAAATAGGTAATATACTTTATTATTTAAGGTTAAAAGGGATAGATACTCTTACTTTATATATCTTAGTTAGGATAATTCTAGGTTTAGGTAGGTATTAGTAGTATTAATAATAATACTATAAGTTATTATAGTATTTTAGTGTTTTTTGCTATATCTATTAATAGATTATTTACTATATACTAAATAATATATTATTTTAGTATAAAGTTACTAATAATATTAAATATACTTTTTATTTAAGTATAAGTTATAGTTTTAGGTTAAAAGTAATTCCTCCTTAATAATTATAAAGTAAATAGTAATGCTTATTTTATAGTAAATAATTTAAGTATTCTGAGTAAAGGTTTTATAATATTTTAGTATATATAAGTATAGATATTATAGATTTCTAGTGGTTTTAAAGAATAGTAGTATAGATATAGAGAGGATAGATCTTAAGCTTAAATATAGTAATCCTATTAGGATAGATAATTCTATAGTAGGACTCTTATTATATTAGCTTATTATAATATTTATAGATCTATTATTTATCTATTATCTCTTATTCTTATTATTTAAGTAGTATTTATAGATAATAGGTTATATTAGTGAAGTTATTATTTATATAATAGATATAAAAATATATTAAGGTCTTTAAGGTTGGAGTGCTATAAGCAAACCTACCCTTCTTACCTTAATAACCTAAGTAGCATAAAAGTAAGTTTCTTATATACTAAATTATAAACTTAGTATAGAAGTTATTACTTTACCTCTTTAAGTAATATTCTTACTAATCTATAGAAGTTAAGTAGTATAATATATAAAGTTAACTACTAATTAGTATTATTTTATATTAGATCAAGGTTTATATAGAACTTACGGCTCTATTTATATATATATATTAAAAGTCTATAAGTTAATATATATCTATTTAGAAGTTTTACTTAATTATATACGTAGTAGTATTAAACTATATATATATACTCTATAATAGATTATATAACCTTATATATATCTATTAATTATAGTATATATCCTGCTGCTTTATAGGTTATAGTATTAGTATAATACTTACTTTAAGTATAATTAAAATCTTTTTATATATATCTTAATATTACTACTTAAAGAAATATCTTCTTTATACTAACTTAAGAGTTTTATAAAGTTTTATAATAATTATAAACTTAAAGATAGTAATAATAAGATAGATATTCTAGAATCTAAATTACTTACTTTTAAGAATTACTATATTAAAGTTAATATTTCCCCTTAATAATATATTAAAGCTTTCTCCTTAATATTAAAAAGGATACTTAATAATACAACCTTTAGTATATTATAAAATAAATATCCTAAATTTTATATATTAAGATACTTAAATAAATAAAGAATTTCTTTAAATAAGTTTATATTATTAATAAGAAATTATAAATTAATACTATATTATCTAGCTTTATATATAGAAATCTTAATAAATCTTCTACTAAAAACTTTAAAATCCTATCTAAAACCCTCTCTATTATCTAACCTATTCTTAGTAATAAACTTTATATTAATAATAGCTTTCTATAGTATAAAATATATAATATTTATAAAGAAGTTTAAAAATATAAACTAGCTCTCTATAAATACTCTATAACTATTTAAGATCTACATAGTACTCTTTATTTAGCTATTTATATTCATTAGTTTCCCAAAATACCGGTATAGTAAAGAGAGAGGTTAGGTAGGGCATAATATTAGTTTAAGATATATATATTAAGAAGAGAGGTATCTAGAGAGTGGTTAGCATAAAGGAATAATATAGGCAGTTAATAGAGGCAGATTATATAATATTAGAAGTTATATAACTGCTCACCTAACCAGATTATAGTTATTCTAGCGCTAGGCTGTGAATCCTAGTGGAGGCCGGGATCTAACCCACTGGGTAATATGGGCAATTATTCCCACACTAGCAGTCTTTTTTCTTTTATACTAGCATTTGCCCAATAGGCCTATCTAAATACACGAATTAAATAATAAGTTAGACGTTATTAATAACGCCTATTTGAAGCAAAAAACAGCCAGTTTGGCTAATTGCCTAAATCCTTCTCAAATAGCCTAAAACTGGCTCTAAATAGCGCAAATAGTGCAAATAGCGTAAATAGCTTAAATTAGCTATTATTCTAATATTCCCTCTGCTATATGTGTTACCTATCCCTCTATTTGGATTGTGAGGGTATTATTATTAATAAGGCGGTGTAGAGCTCTATTAGGCTTTGCCTTTATTATAGTATTAGCTGGGTTATCTTTGCTATTTACCTATTAGATCTCAGAGAGCTTATAACGCTTATATAACTAATAGAGAGCTATAATATTAATTATAAGGCGTTTTTCCTTTATAATACCTAGCTTTACTAAGCACTTATATAGCAAGTATAAGTCTATATATATTATAGTAGGTATAGAGTTAGTAATACCCAGCTTAGTAGTAACTTAGCATAGCGTTAAGGTGATTATAAAGGCTAGGTTAGTACTAGTAACTATAGTATAGATCTCTGAGACTAATATACTATAAGTAACCTGTTTATACTTTATAGAGCTATAATAGATAATATTGCTATAGATTATAAAAGTAGTGTTATTTATTGTTTTATTAGCTAGTATAATAATATAGCCTAACTATAATATAAGGTTCTAGTTATTAGCAAATAATTTATCTATAAGTATAAATAATTTAGCAGTGGGCAGTGATAGCATAATAAAGGTTAGGCTGTAATTGAGGTTATCCTTTAGCTACTAGAGGCGCTTGTTAAGGATTATAATATCCTTATTAGCGGGATCCTAGCATTAGGTAGCAGTTAATAGGTTAAAATAAGCCTCTAGTTAGCAAATTAAGACTATATAAGCCCCTCTAGTATATTATTTAATATACTATTGCTTTGCTAGTGCTTTTATAATATTCTGAGCCTTCTATACTAGGTTAATCTTAGTGCCTTGACCCTTCTAGTATAGGATAACTGCTCTAGTGGGTAACAGGGAGATTATTCCACTATTAAAGGTAACTAGGATGGTAGTGGTGAGTTTCTCCTTGTCTTTGGCTATAAATTTGGCCTTCTGGAGCTCTTCTTCTTCAAGAGTCGAAAAAGAGGCAGTTAAAAGTCCAATAGTGTCATCCGTTTGCATGCTAACGACGGCGAAGTGCGGGCTGGCGTCGTTGGTGATATTGCGTAGTGAAAGGGGTAGAGTTTTTAGCAGAGCTGAAATCATTAGTGATATGGCGTGGTTAGAGGGGTAGGGTTTTAGCAGAGCTGAAATCGTTGGTAATATTGCAGAGTGGGAAGAGCAGAGGTTTTAGCAGAGCTGTGAGAGGCAGGAGGGGCTAAAAGAGGGTGGATATAAGGGGGAAAGTGTGTGATTTTACTATATAATAAAAGATTATAATTATTAATTATAGTGGTGAGGGTGAAGTTATTATAGAGTGGTTTGCAGTTATTAATAATAGTGAGGAATCTGAAACTTTGCTTATAATATTAGTAATAACTTTAGAGATTATAGATTAACTATAGAGGCTAAATACTTAGCAGTTAAAGCTAGTCTCTCTATTAGCATAATAATCTAAATAAGAGGAGGCCTAGAACTGTCTAAGTAGAGAATAATTATTAAATAGAGGTTTAGAAAATAGAAATAGAAGCTATATACTTAGCTGCTAAATCTAAAGTCTCTATTAGCTAATATTTAAAATCTAAGAGGTAGGATTATTAAGATAAGGAAAATATCTCTTTAGTTATTTATATAACCTTACTAATCTATAGTTATAAATAATATAATAATAAGGTTATTTATTATAATTATAGGTAGTATAATAGTAAAGTTAACTACTAATTAGTATTAGTTTCCTAAAATACTAATATAGTAAAGAGAGGGGTTAGGTAGGGCATAATATTAGTTTAAGATATATATATTAAGAAGAGAGATATCTAGAGAGTAGTTAGCATAAAGAAATAATATAAGCAGTTAATAGAGGCAGGTTATATAATATTAGAAGTTATATAACTACTTACCTAACTAGATTATAGTTATTCTAGCACTAGGCCGTGAATCCTAGTAGAGGCTAGGATCTAACCTACTAGGCAATATAGGCGATTATTCCCATAATATTACTATTTATATAAATTAAAGCCTTACTACTTATTTATAGTTTCTAAAGACTTTAATAAGTTTAATACTATATATATAGATTAATACTTCTAAAATATTAATAAGTAGTATAATTATTATTAAAACTATATTAATTTTAATAAGTTTTACTAAGACTAGCTAAAATAATAAAAACCTTCTTTATGCTATTAATTAGTATATAATAATTACTATAATAAGACCTCTAGCTACTATATAGTGATTTTACCTACTTTATAATAAACCTTCTAACTTTACGCTATACCTCTTAATAATATATATAGCCTTTAGTTATATAATCCTATTCTAACTATAGCTATACTTATATATATCTATCTTACTAGATAGCTTTATAATCCTTAACTTTATAGTTTAATAATAATATTTATTAACTTATCCTCTTACCTATTATCTATACTACTATTAAATACTATCTCTAATACTGCTTTATCTACTAATCCCCTTATTAAATTAGGCTAGCTAATACCTTTATAGCTATACTAGTATTAATAATGCTCTCTCTATTTAGTATAAGCTATACTTACTAATTCCTAAAGAGCCACCTCTACCTTAGTATTATAGAGTATCTATTTAAAGAAGGGCTACTCTATAGAGTGCCTAAGGACCTATCTAACTTTTATTACTAAGTCTACTTACTTATCTATAATAAGTTAGTATATCTATAAGTTCCCTATAGAGATATTAATAAGAGCTCTCTTAAGAGCTATAATAATAATATACTCTTACTATTATCTAGGCTGCTTAATAAAATAGAGTGTTTTATTAATTATATTAATACTAAACTCTATAATAATATTCTATATATTATTAATAATAATAAGTATACTTTATATATAATTAGTATATTAATATACTAAGTTTAATATTAATATCTTAGAGAACGTATTATAGATTATAGAATAATAATAAGAAAGATAAATAGATATAAAGCTCTAGTAATAGTAATAAAGCTTTTTATACTTCTAGCTCTAAGAACCTCTTAGGAGGTTAAGAAGTTATCTCTTATATATACCTTACTAAAAGGTTAATCTTTAGGTAAGGAGTTATTAAATATCTTATATAGTAGTATTTACCTTACTAAAAGGTTTACTCTTTAAGTATTTTTGCTATAAGAGCCTTAGTAGCCTACTTAGCTTTAATATAATTAGCTCTATTATATAGAGTATAGAATTATTTATACTATTACTATTCTGCTAGTCTATTTAGCTAGAGTATATATCTAACTTTATATAAGGATTTACTTACTAATAGAAATATATAGAGCTTCTATATTATTATTCTTAACTAGTAGAGAGTATAGATTAAAGTGCCTCTATAGTGTTTTCTAAACTATATCTATAGTGAGGGGTCAAAAGTCTGAATCCACCTCACAGTGCGCCACCTAAAATTCACTAAAGCTTATACTTTTAACTTACTTAAAAAAGTATATATTAATAAAGAATAAATATTATAAAAAAGTCTATAAGTATATAAAAACTAATTATATATAAAATAGAAATTATTTTTAAGTTCTATAGATTAGTACTTAAGTTATCTAAGTATATATCTTTATTAAGCTTTAAGATAAACTTTCCCTTAAGAAACACAGTGTCAATCGCACAGTATTTCCCACTAAGTCTCACTATAGTTAAGAATCCTAAAAATACTATTATTTATAGATTTATTTTTATAATAATATTATAATAGATAAATATTATGAAATATATATAGTATTATTTATATCTATATATAGAATATATCCTTTTTTTATTAGTTTCCTTCCTATAGTTAAGCTTATATACTATATTAAAATATACTAGTTTAGGTAGAATACTATATAGTAGGCTCAGACTTTTAACCCCTTACTATATAAACTAAGTGAATTTATTATAGTCCTTTTTATAGAGAGGCTGTGTTATAACTATAAACTTTTTATGCAGTAATATTTAGAGGGTTTGCTTGCTAGCAGGAATATATAGAGTTTCTATATTATTATCCTTAACTAGTAGAGAGCATAGGTTAAAGTGCCTCTATAGTATTTCCCAAATTATGCCTATAAACTGGGTAAATTTGTTATAGTCTTTTTTGCGGGGGGCTGCGTTATAACTATAAACTTAATAACTATAAACTTAAAAGCTATAATAGTATTAATAATAGTAATATTAATAAATATAATAAATATAATAAATATAATAAATATAATAAATATAATAAATATAATAAATATAATAAATATAATAAATATAATAACTATAATAAATATAATAAATATAATAAATATAATAGTATTATAATAAATATAATAGTATTATAATACATATAATAATAGTATAGTAAAT